>RXON01001444.1:0-19471 GCA_009667805.1 Leptobrachium leishanense
CACACGGCACACACATTACACACGTCACACATTACACACGGCACACATTACACAAGGCACACATTACACACGGCACACATTACACACGGCACACATTACACACGGCACACATTACACAAGGCACACATTACACAAGGCACACATTACACACGGCACACATTACACACGGCACACATTACACACGGCACACATTACACACGGCACACATTACACACGTCACACAAGGCACACATTACACACGTCACACATTACACACGTCACATTACACACGTCACACATTACACACGGCACACATTACACAAGGCACACATTACACAAGGCACACATTACACACGTCACACATTACACAAGGCACACATTACACAAGGCACACATTACACACGGCACACATTACACAGGGCACACAATACACACGGCACACATTACACACGTCACACATTACACAAGGCACACATTACACAAGGCACACATTACACACGGCACACATTACACACGGCACACATTACACACGTCACACAAGGCACACATTACACACGTCACACATTACACACGTCACACATTACACACGTCACACATTACACACGTCACACATTACACACGGCACACATTACACAAGGCACACATTACACACGCACACATTACACACGTCACACATTACACAAGGCACACATTACACAAGGCACACATTACACACGGCACACATTACACAGGGCACACATTACACACGGCACACATTACACAAGGCACACATTACACAGGGCACACAATACACAAGGCACACATTACACATGGCACACATTACACAAGGCACACATTACACACGGCACACATTACACACGGCACACATTACACAGGGCACACATTACACACGGCACACATTACACACGGCACAGAATACACAGGGCACACATTACACACGGCACACATTACACACGGCACACAATACACAGGGCACACATTACACACGGCACACATTACACACGGCACACATTACACACGGCACACATTACACACGGCACACATTACACAAGGCACACATTACACACGGCACACATTACACAGGGCACACAATACACAGGCACACATTACACACACGGCACACATTACACACGGCACACATTACACACGGCACACATTACACAGGGCACACAATACACAGGCACACATTACACACGGCACACATTACACACGGCACACATTACACACGGCACACATTACACAAGGCACACATTACACAGGGCACACATTACACAGGGCACACATTACACACGGCACACATTACACAAGGCACACATTACACACGGCACACATTACACAAGGCACACATTACACAGGGCACACATACACAGGGCACACATTACACACGGCACACATTACACACGTCACACATTACACAAGGCACACATTACACACGTCACACATTACACAAGGCACACATTACACACGGCACACATTACACAAGGCACACATTACACACGGCACACATTACACAAGGCACACATTACACAAGGCACACATTACACACGGCACACATTACACACGGCACACAATACACAGGGCACACATTACACACGGCACACATTACACAAGGCACACATTACACACGGCACACATTACACAAGGCACACATTACACAAGGCACACATTACACAGGGCACACAATACACAGGGCACACATTACACAAGGCACACATTACACAGGGCACACAATACACAGGGCACACATTACACACGGCACACATTACACAAGGCACACATTACACAGGGCACACAATACACAGGCACACATTACACACGGCACACATTACACAGGGCACACATTACACACGGCACACATTACACAGGGCACACAATACACAGGGCACACAATACACAGGGCACACATTACACAGGGCACACAATACACAGGGCACACAATACACAGGGCACACATACACAGGGCACACATTACACAGGGCACACATTACACAGGGCACACATTACACACGGCACAGAATACACAGGGCACACATTACACAGGGCACACATTACACAGGGCACACAATACACAGGGCACACAATACACAGGGCACACATTACACAGGGCACACATTACACAGGGCACACATTACACACTGCAT
Organism: Leptobrachium leishanense; assembly: GCA_009667805.1. Classification (NCBI taxonomy): domain Eukaryota; kingdom Metazoa; phylum Chordata; class Amphibia; order Anura; family Megophryidae; genus Leptobrachium; species Leptobrachium leishanense. The sequence continues at coordinate 2,121 of RXON01001444.1, forward strand.
GGACTTCACTTTTTCTGCACTGATCAGAAAGTCTCTCTCTGGTTCCTGGGTTTTATTTCGGTTTTTGTGTTTTCGCTGCCAGTGACTCCTCGCAGAGTAAGTTATGAAACATCTGGAAACATCTGGTGTCACTTTGTGCACAGACTGAATCAATTAGTATCGTAAAAATAAAAAACTCCCATTTAAAGAGGAATTACCCCCCACTAGAGATTATCCAATTGAGAGCCTCATCATCTGCCCCTCCCTTACACCCCATGACTATATCTGCCCCTCCCTTACACCCCATGACTATATCTGCCCCTCCCTTACACCCCATGACTATATCTGCCCCTCCCTTACACGCCATGACTATATCTGCCCCTCCCTTACACGCCATGACTATATCTGCCCCTCCCTTACATGCCATGACTATATCTGCCCCTCCCTTACACGCCATGACTATATCTGCCCCTCCCTTACTCGGCATGACTATATCTGCCCCTCCCTTACATGCCATGACTATATCTGCCCCTCCCTTACACGGCATGACTATATCTGCCCCTCACATACACGCCATCACTATATCTGCCCTCCCTTACACACCATGACTATATCTGCCCCTCACATACACACCATGACATGAATATATCTGCCCCTCCCTTACACGCCATGACTATATCTGCCCCTCCCTTACACGCCATGACTATATCTGCCCCTCCCTTACACGCCATGACTATATCTGCCCCTCCCTTACACGCTATGACTATATCTGCCCCTCCCTTACACGGCATGACTATATCTGCCCCTCCCTTACACGGCATGACTATATCTGCCCCTCACATACACACCATGCCATGACTATATCTGCCCCTCCCTTACACGCCATGACTATATCTGCCCCTCACATACACACCATCCATGACATGAATATATCTGCCCCTCCCTTACACGCCATGACTATATCTGCCCCTCCCTTACACGCTATGACTATATCTGCCCCTCACATACACACCATGACATGAATATATCTGCCCCTCACATACACACCATGAATATATCTGCCCCTCACATGACAAACATGTATCTGCCCCTCTCATACTCCATGACATGAATGTATCTGCCCCTCACATGACAAACATGTATCTGCCCCTCACATACTCCATGACATGAATGTATCTGCCCCTCACAGGAGAAGCATATAATGAAGATTCCCGTCCTCTCCCGCTGGTCAGGCCTCTACTCCTCATTAGGGATGAGCTGTTAGGTTTGATCTGTTCGGAGTTCGCATCGAACATCGGCCGTTCGGCTGTTCGCGAACTCCAAACATTTCCACGTGTTCACCGCATGTTCGCCCACAATGCACCACAATGCACTTTCCCACTGGCCTGAAGCTTGTAATTGGCTACAGCCTTGCACCTGACCACAGGTCAGGTGCAAGACTATGCCAATCACGGCTCAGAGTCCTGATTGGGCAAATTTTGCCCAATCATGGGCTCACAGAGCTAAGTCCTGCAGCACACTATATAAGGCGTCCCTCGCAGCCCCAGCACGTGTTTTTTGAGAGGAGATTGCTCTGTTAGTGTAATGGCGAGCCCCCAAATAGGGTGATGGGGAGCCCCCAATCTGCGGAGGTTGAAGCCTTGAGGGCAGGTATGTGGTAAACAGGCAGTAACAGGATCAAGCACAACACCTTCAGACTATTACTTAGAATCCAGAGAGTAATACAGGAGAACCAACAGGCTACTAAGCTCCAAAGGTTTCGAGACCAATGGATAACTTAGAGCACCCAACAATATAGAGGAAAGCAAAACCTGAGCTCTAGAACTAGAAGGTATTTGGCAAGACAGAATGAATTGTGTAAGCTGCAGGGCAGCACTCAATACTGATACAATAATACAGACTGATGAACCAGACACTCCCAGCCAGGGAGCACAGACAAGGCCCTGAGTGCCACTCAACAGCAAGCTGGCTTCGTGGCCAGATGTCTGCTGAGCGAAAACAGCTACAACTTGCACAAACACAATAATACATAAAACAGACAAGGTTATAACTAGAGAGGTCCAAAATACCAAGCAAAAGGTCATACACAGGATATCAGAAATACAACAGGGGTCAGGCAAGAGAGGAATCAAACACAAGAGCCAGAGGTCATACACAGGTAGTCAAAACAAGAGGAACAATGATATAGCGCACAGGAACTAGGTAGAATAAGGTCTATCCTGGTCCAAGGATCAAGGGGAATCCTGGGCCTACATATAGGGCAAAACAGGTCATGTGACCGCAGACCAATAAACCCAACAGATGGCCTGCAGCCTGAAAACAAAAACAAACAGGAATCCCTGCTACCACCAGCAGGGGGCAAGGCCGAGACGTGACAGTTAGTGTGTGTTCTCACTGCCAGCAGCTATTGTGGGGGTCTCACTTCTACAAAATATCTGGGAATTGTAATCTGTGTCTTGTCACTGCCACCCATCAGGGGGTCTCACTGATTTATAGGAGGTTCCTGGGATTTGTAATCTGTGTCTTGTCACTGTTGCCAACTATCAGGGGGTCCTTTCACGGGTTCTCACTGACTTGTAGCAGATTTCTGTGAATTTTAATCTGTGTCTTGTCACTGGCTGCCAGCTATCAGGGTGTCTCACTGAGTTATACCAGAGTTCTGGAAATCTTTAATCTAGATAACACAGTTGAATCAGAGTTCTTTATATCTTTAATCTATATATCACTCACCATGTCAGAAAGACCAAAAAGGACAGGCAGACGATCCCAGACACAGATAAGAGGGCAAGCAGCCTCTGTGTCGGGAGGCTGTGCCTCTGGTCGTCGTGGACATGGTGCATCCTCTGCAGGGGCACGCTTGTCCTTTCTAACTGGTGCTCGCCGTCTTAAGCAGCAGCAACATACAGAGGATTTGGTGGATTGGCTAACCAGCTAATCCTCCGAGTCCTCTGCCAGCCAGGCTTGTAGTGGTTTACAGTCCACCTCAGCTGCCAAAGCATCTAATGCAGCCTCCATGTCCACAGCTACTCCTGCCGTAGCCTCACCAACATACACGGAGGAGTCAGCTGAATTGTTTGACTACAATGAGAGTGACATGCTGCTTGAGGATGTGCAGTAACTACAGTGCTCTGATTCAATCTCTGAGGTTGAGGAAGGGAGTATAATCAGCCTAAAGGAAGGGGGTGCCAGTGACACACAAATAACTGGCACTCATGTTCCCCCGGCAGTTGCAGCATATTGCGAGGTTGGCTCCAGTGACGAGGAGATAGGGAGTGGCGACGATGATGAGGTCACTGACTCCACCTGGGTGCCTGATCGAACAGAGGAGTCAAGTGAGGAGGAGGCACAACAAACACGAGGCACATCGTCCTCTATGACCAACCGTAGCCAGTCCAAGGCATCAGAAGTCACAGCTGCTCAGGTGCAGAGCGCTGTTGTCTCAAAGCACATGTACGGGAAGTCTGCTGTCTGGGAGTTCTTTAAGAAATGTGCAGCAGACCGCACCGTTGCTATTTGTAATCTATGTCAGATGAGGATCAAGAGTGGGAAAGACAGCAACGCTTGGGTACCACGTGCTTGAGGCAACATATAACCACCTGCCACGCATCCCGTTGGCACAACACTTTGCATAGGTCTTCCTCCTCCTCATCTGTCTCTACCCCCACTATATGTCCTGCCATGTCATTGCCTACAACCTCCACTGACGGGATGATGCTACAGTAATGGGTGTACCAGGTCCTTCCTCAGAATGTGACAGCATCCCATCAGATGAAGATTTACGCAGTCAATTTACATTGCCCCAGCTGCTGCAGCGTAAGAAAAAATATAGTCCCAACCATCCCCAAGCACAGCATCTAAATGCCAGCTTAGCAAAATTACTCGCATTACAGCTGCTGCCTTTCCAGCTGGTGGACTCTGCTTCCTTCCGTGAATTTGCTGAATATGCTGTACCACAGTGGCAGGTTCCAAAACACTATTTCTTTTCACGGAAGGCCATTCCAGCACTATACCAGCACGTGGAAGACAATGTTATGGAGTCCTTGGGAAAGGCAGTCAGCAGCAAGGTGCACATGACTTTAGACACGTGGTCCAGCAAGAATGGACAGGGTCGTTACATTTCCTTCACGGCACACTGGGTAACTCTGACTGCAGCTGGGAGGGATCCAAGACGGGGCTCTGTGCTGGAGCTTGTTCATCCACCACGTCTCCAGAAAGCTGCTTGTATGAGGTCTGTCTGCTCTACCACCTCTTCCTCCTCCTCCGTCTCTGGAGAAGTGGCAGTTAAACCGACGCGTGGCAGGGGCTACGCAATGGCTCAAGCAAAAAGATGCCATACTGTGCTTGAGCTGGTTTGTTTAGGGGACAGGAGCCACACCGGGCCAGAAATTCTGTCAGCTCTGCAGGGGCAGGTGCAGAGATGGTTAACACCACGCCAGCTTCAGCTGGGAATGGTCGTCTGTGATAATGGCAGCAACCTTCTCTCCGCTCTACGCCAGGGTAAGTTGATGCATGTTTAATGCCTAGCACACGTCCTAAATCTGGTGGTACAGCGTTTCCTAACCAGGTACCCAGGGCTGGCAGAGCTTCTCAGCCAGGCCAGAAAAGTCTGCAGCCACTTCAGACGGTCATTCCCAGCAAGTGTTCGCCTGGCAGACATTCAAAGAGAATTCCACCTTCCCACAAACCGTCTGATCTGTGACATGCCCACCAGGTGGAACTCGACATTAGCAATGCTGCAGCATCTGTACAAGCAGCAGAGGGCCATCAATGAGTACCTGTGTGAGTATGGCACAAGGACAGGTTCAGGTCAACTTGCCCCCCCCCGCAGTGGCTGATGATCAAGGATGCATGCACTGTACTGTCACCATTTGAGGAGGCAACGAGGATGGTGAGCAGGGACAGTGCATGCATCAGTGACACAATTCCTTTAGTGTTCCTGTAGGAGCGCACTCTGCGGGGAATTATAGATGTGGCACTAGAAGCAGAGCAGCGGGAGGAAGAGGAGACCTTCCCTAGCTCTCAAGGCCACAGTCTTTACGCAGACAGCATTCCTGCGGGTCCTCAGATCAGACACGAGGAGGAATATTTAAGTAGTGGGGGCATTGAAGGTGGGGATTCCTCAAGGGAGGGTTTTGTGTGCCCAGAAACCCAAGGACTAGTACGTGGCTGGGAGGAGGAAGTGCACGATGGGGTCATCCTCATTGACCAGGAAGACTCGGAAGCTAATGCCACCTCCAACCTACGCTGCATGGGCTCCCTTATCCTGCAAAGCCTGCTAAAGGACCCCAGGATTCGTGCTATCAAGGAGAGGGATCATTACTGGTTGGCAAGCCTTCTTGATCCACGATACAAGGGTAAAGTTGCAGAGCTCATCCTGCCTGCACAGAGGGAGGACAGGATGAAACAACTTGAGGACGCTCTAAAGCGACACTTGTGTAACACCTTTCCAGGCACTGGTAGGCTACCAAGTGATGACACAGGTGCTTCTGAGGCTGCGGATGATCAGAGGAAGAGCAATGAAGGCCAGGTCCGCTTGACTGATGCCTTTTTACATTTTTTTAGTCCACGACGCCCAGGGACGTCAAATGTAGGCACCCATTGCTAGCGTCTTCACCGTATAGTGCAGGACTACCTAGGGGCAAGGGCAGACCTGGATACCTTTACAGCAGATGATTCACTGGCCTACTGGGTGTTGAGATTGGATCACTGGCCAGAACTTAGCCAATATGCTATGCAGCTACTAGGTTGCCCTTCATCCAGCGTGCTTTCTGAAAGGACGTTCAGTGCCGCTGGAGGTTTTGTCACAGACAAAAGAGTGTGTCTGTCCACCGACTCTGTAGACCGGCTTACATTTATACAAATGAATCAGTCCTGGATCAGCAGCTATCAGTCCCCTGATGCTGACGTAATTGAATAGATCGGGGATCTCTTCTGCATTCCCAAAACCTCCACCACTGCACTCTTCCACAATACCACAAACGGGATACGGTGTGAAGGCACTTGCTGCCACCAAAGGCACAATATTTGGGTGCACTGATGCCTGTACCAGATTCATATTTTAATATTTGACCGCAGTGTCCAACCCTGCACTCTTCCACAATACCACAGAGAGGTTACGGTGTGACGGCACTAAAGGCCCAATTTTAAAGTACCTATTGTTACTTTCATCCAAAGCCTGCATAAGTTTCACCATAATTTAGCCAAAAAATCACTAAACTTGTTCTGCGTGTGCTAAAATGTCTCCTCTTTTCATACAGGCTGCCGCCCCAAGCAGTTGTTTATGAATAGATTAAAGGAAAACCATTTACCGACATTTGAAATGTCATTTTTTTGTTTGTAAATGCTTCTATACATCCTACAAATCCACCACTTCACGGGCAGGTTATGGGGACCTCCTAGGCGCGATATTTGAAGGAATTTTTCGTTTTTATCCTTAACCTTTATTTCATGGAAAACTCATTTTTCCTTTAAAAACGTTTGTATTTAAACTTTTTGTCCTTGTTTCCTGTCCCCCAGGGCACTACCCGGACCCCCATACACCTTTTATGACAAATATGTTGCATATATGCCCTCTTGGAGGGCACTCTAAAATTCGAACTTTCGAGTCCCATTGACTTGCATTGAGTTCTGTTCGTGTTCGAACTTTTGAAATTGTTTGAGTTCAAATGCGAACCGAACACGGGGCTCATCACTACTCCTCATGTCTCTGGGTCCTTTGTTTGTTGTTTTGTTTCATTCATTCTTTATTGTAATTATATAATAATCATTTTGAATAAATCTTCAAACATTGCGCTATCTCTTCTCTCCTCTTGGCCAAATTGTAGCTTTTTTTTGGTCTCTCCAGATTGCTCACTTTTGTCTCTCCTGGCCAAGTTGTAGAAGTTTGGCCGGCCTGCCCACGCTGTTTGTTCTTGGCCGTCCAAGCTAAGTTCACTTTTTTTGTGAAGAATTTCAATATTCTTCCACTCAGGTCTATTCAAAGAAAGGTGAAACCTAGGAGACTTGGCAGGAGAAGAGAACAATGTAGACCAAATAACCGATTTGGAAAGTGAGATAAATGGGAGAATTTTTCTGGTTTGGCTATTTTGACCTAAACTTTTCACTTCTCCAGTCATTCTCCTGAGTTTCACTTTTCTTTGAATAGACCTGTCTATGTTCTCCTCTGCTGAGCCAAACTTGATACATTTTACTTGATAAGTAAATTTTAAGTATACTCGGTTCTGGTTTCTGCTCGTGTCCGTTTGGTTTATATTGATTCTGGATACTGACCCTGGCTTTAGTATCTGGTCTTTGGTTTTTCTCTATATTCCCTCTATGGTTATTTATTACGCTGATTCCAGGTACCGACCTCTGGCTTAGTATTTGTACTGCGCTTACTCTTGTCCCTGTGGGTTCAGAACTTCCAGTGACGTAGCGTGGGTTTTCAGCGCCTGGGACAAGGAAAGTACTGTGCCCCCAACCTGTGTGCACGTTCACTCGCCCTGATTCCCTTCTATCAGTACAGTATTGAGCCCAACACCTCGTGCACATGTATTGGATCCTAACTGGCATGGGCGCCGAATACCTCTTCCAGTGACGCTGGTAACAGGAAACCTGAGCCTCTGCGGGTGCTGGGAGATCGGGACATCTTCTTTCTCATTTACGGTGTCTCCTCTCAGTGATTTGTACTCGTTGAACAGGGGAACCACTGATAGATGACCCCTTCCACACAAGAAATGATATGACATACATACACATGATATACTTAACACTGTATATGGAATATATATATTGGAAGGAGTATTGTAAGGCAGGGATGCGGCCGCTGTATTGATGCGGTTCAGTTTTAGCGGCCGCTGTATTGATACGGTTCAGTTTTAGCGGTTGCTGTATATTGATGCGGTTCAGTTTTAGCGGTTGCTGTATTGATACGGTTCAGTTTTAGCGGCCGCTGTATTGATACGGTTCAGTTTTAGCGGCCGCTGTATTGATGCGGTTCAGTTTTAGCGGCCGCTGTATTGATGCGGTTCAGTTTTAGCGGTTGCTGTATTGATACGGTTCAGTTTTAGCGGTTGCTGTATTGATGCGGTTCAGTTTTAGCGGCCGCTGTATTGATGCGGTTCAGTTTTAGCGGCCGCTGTATTGATGCGGTTCAGTTTTAGCGGTTGCTGTATTGATGCGGTTCAGTTTTAGCGGTTGCTGTATTGATACGGTTCAGTTTTAGCGGCCGCTGTATTGATGCGGTTCAGTTTTAGCGGTTGCTGTATATTGATGCGGTTCAGTTTTAGCGGTTGCTGTATTGATGCGGTTCAGTTTTAGCGGCCGCTGTATTGATACGGTTCAGTTTTAGCGGCCGCTGTATTGATGCGGTTCAGTTTTAGCGGCCGCTGTATTGATGCGGTTCAGTTTTAGCGGTTGCTGTATTGATACGGTTCAGTTTTAGCGGTTGCTGTATTGATGCGGTTCAGTTTTAGCGGTTGCTGTATTGATACGGTTCAGTTTTAGCGGCCGCTGTATTGATGCGGTTCAGTTTTAGCGGTTGCTGTATTGATGCGGTTCAGTTTTAGCGGTTGCTGTATTGATGCGGTTCAGTTTTAGCGGTTGCTGTATTGATGCGGTTCAGTTTTAGCGGCCGCTGTATTGATACGGTTCAGTTTTAGCGGTTGCTGTATTGATACGGTTCAGTTTTAGCGGCCGCTGTATTGATGCGGTTCAGTTTTAGCGGCCGCTGTATTGATGCGGTTCAGTTTTAGCGGCCGCTGTATTGATGCGGCTCAGTTTTAGCGGTTGCTGTATTGATGCGGCTCAGTTTTAGCGGCCGCTGTATTGATGCGGTTCAGTTTTAGCGGCCGCTGTATTGATGCGGTTCAGTTTTAGCGGCCGCTGTATTGATGCGGTTCAGTTTTAGCGGTTGCTGTATTGATGCGGTTCAGTTTTAGCGGCCGCTGTATTGATGCGGTTCAGTTTTAGCGGCCGCTGTATTGATGCGGTTCAGTTTTAGCGGCCGCTGTATTGATACGGTTCAGTTTTAGCGGCCGCTGTATTGATGCGGTTCAGTTTTAGCGGCCGCTGTATTGATGCGGTTCAGTTTTAGCGGTTGCTGTATTGATGCGGTTCAGTTTTAGCGGCCGCTGTATTGATGCGGTTCAGTTTTAGCGGCCGCTGTATTGATGCGGTTCAGTTTTAGCGGTTGCTGTATTGATGCGGTTCAGTTTTAGCGGCCGCTGTATTGATACGGTTCAGTTTTAGCGGCCGCTGTATTGATACGGTTCAGTTTTAGCGGCCGCTGTATTGATACGGTTCAGTTTTAGCGGCCGCTGTATTGATGCGGTTCAGTTTTAGCGGCCGCTGTATTGATGCGGTTCAGTTTTAGCGGTTGCTGTATTGATGCGGTTCAGTTTTAGCGGCCGCTGTATTGATACGGTTCAGTTTTAGCGGCCGCTGTATTGATGCGGTTCAGTTTTAGCGGCCGCTGTATTGATGCGGTTCAGTTTTAGCGGCCGCTGTATTGATGCGGTTCAGTTTTAGCGGCCGCTGTATTGATGCGGTTCAGTTTTAGCGGTTGCTGTATTGATACGGTTCAGTTTTAGCGGTTGCTGTATTGATGCGGTTCAGTTTTAGCGGTTGCTGTATTGATACGGTTCAGTTTTAGCGGTTGCTGTATTGATGCGGTTCAGTTTTAGCGGCCGCTGTATTGATGCGGTTCAGTTTTAGCGGTTGCTGTATTGATACGGTTCAGTTTTAGCGGCCGCTGTATTGATGCGGTTCAGTTTTAGCGGCCGCTGTATTGATGCGGTTCAGTTTTAGCGGTTGCTGTATTGATGCGGTTCAGTTTTAGCGGTTGCTGTATTGATGCGGTTCAGTTTTAGCGGCCGCTGTATTGATGCGGTTCAGTTTTAGCGGCCGCTGTATTGATGCGGTTCAGTTTTAGCGGCCGCTGTATTGATGCGGTTCAGTTTTAGCGGTTGCTGTATTGATATGGTTCAGTTTTAGCGGTTGCTGTATTGATACGGTTCAGTTTTAGCGGTTGCTGTATTGATACGGTTCAGTTTTAGCGGTTGCTGTATTGATACGGTTCAGTTTTAGCGGTTGCTGTATTGATGCGGTTCAGTTTTAGCGGCCGCTGTATTGATGCGGTTCAGTTTTAGCGGCCGCTGTATTGATGCGGTTCAGTTTTAGCGGCCGCTGTATTGATACGGTTCAGTTTTAGCGGCCGCTGTATTGATGCGGTTCAGTTTTAGCGGCCGCTGTATTGATACGGTTCAGTTTTAGCGGTTGCTGTATTGATACGGTTCAGTTTTAGCGGTTGCTGTATTGATACGGTTCAGTTTTAGCGGTTGCTGTATTGATGCGGTTCAGTTTTAGCGGTTGCTGTATTGATGCGGTTCAGTTTTAGCGGTTGCTGTATTGATACGGTTCAGTTTTAGCGGCCGCTGTATTGATGCGGTTCAGTTTTAGCGGCCGCTGTATATTGATGCGGTTCAGTTTTAGCGGCCGCTGTATTGATGCGGTTCAGTTTTAGCGGCCGCTGTATTGATGCGGTTCAGTTTTAGCGGCCGCTGTATTGATGCGGTTCAGTTTTAGCGGTTGCTGTATTGATGCGGTTCAGTTTTAGCGGCCGCTGTATTGATGCGGTTCAGTTTTAGCGGCCGCTGTATTGATGCGGTTCAGTTTTAGCGGTTGCTGTATTGATGCGGTTCAGTTTTAGCGGCCGCTGTATTGATACGGTTCAGTTTTAGCGGTTGCTGTATTGATACGGTTCAGTTTTAGCGGCCGCTGTATTGATGCGGTTCAGTTTTAGCGGCCGCTGTATTGATGCGGTTCAGTTTTAGCGGCCGCTGTATTGATACGGTTCAGTTTTAGCGGCCGCTGTATTGATGCGGTTCAGTTTTAGCGGCCGCTGTATTGATGCGGTTCAGTTTTAGCGGCCGCTGTATTGATGCGGTTCAGTTTTAGCGGTTGCTGTATTGATGCGGTTCAGTTTTAGCGGTTGCTGTATTGATGCGGTTCAGTTTTAGCGGCCGCTGTATCGATACGGTTCAGTTTTAGCGGCCGCTGTATTGATACGGTTCAGTTTTAGCGGTTGCTGTATTGATGCGGTTCAGTTTTAGCGGCCGCTGTATTGATGCGGTTCAGTTTTAGCGGCCGCTGTATTGATGCGGTTCAGTTTTAGCGGTTGCTGTATTGATACGGTTCAGTTTTAGCGGTTGCTGTATTGATACGGTTCAGTTTTAGCGGCCGCTGTATTGATGCGGTTCAGTTTTAGCGGTTGCTGTATTGATGCGGTTCAGTTTTAGCGGCCGCTGTATTGATGCGGTTCAGTTTTAGCGGCCGCTGTATTGATGCGGTTCAGTTTTAGCGGTTGCTGTATTGATACGGTTCAGTTTTAGCGGTTGCTGTATTGATACGGTTCAGTTTTAGCGGTTGCTGTATTGATGCGGTTCAGTTTTAGCGGTTGCTGTATTGATACGGTTCAGTTTTAGCGGTTGCTGTATTGATACGGTTCAGTTTTAGCGGTTGCTGTATTGATGCGGTTCAGTTTTAGCGGCCGCTGTATTGATGCGGTTCAGTTTTAGCGGTTGCTGTATTGATGCGGTTCAGTTTTAGCGGCCGCTGTATTGATGCGGTTCAGTTTTAGCGGTTGCTGTATTGATACGGTTCAGTTTTAGCGGTTGCTGTATTGATACGGTTCAGTTTTAGCGGCCGCTGTATTGATGCGGTTCAGTTTTAGCGGCCGCTGTATTGATGCGGTTCAGTTTTAGCGGTTGCTGTATTGATACGGTTCAGTTTTAGCGGTTGCTGTATTGATGCGGTTCAGTTTTAGCGGCCGCTGTATTGATGCGGTTCAGTTTTAGCGGTTGCTGTATTGATACGGTTCAGTTTTAGCGGTTGCTGTATTGATACGGTTCAGTTTTAGCGGTTGCTGTATTGATGCGGTTCAGTTTTAGCGGCCGCTGTATTGATGCGGTTCAGTTTTAGCGGTTGCTGTATTGATGCGGTTCAGTTTTAGCGGTTGCTGTATTGATACGGTTCAGTTTTAGCGGTTGCTGTATTGATACGGTTCAGTTTTAGCGGTTGCTGTATTGATACGGTTCAGTTTTAGCGGTTGCTGTATTGATGCGGTTCAGTTTTAGCGGCCGCTGTATTGATGCGGTTCAGTTTTAGCGGTTGCTGTATTGATGCGGTTCAGTTTTAGCGGTTGCTGTATTGATACGGTTCAGTTTTAGCGGTTGCTGTATTGATGCGGTTCAGTTTTAGCGGTTGCTGTATTGATGCGGTTCAGTTTTAGCGGTTGCTGTATTGATGCGGTTCAGTTTTAGCGGTTGCTGTATTGATGCGGTTCAGTTTTAGCGGCCGCTGTATTGATGCGGTTCAGTTTTAGCGGCCGCTGTATTGATGCGGTTCAGTTTTAGCGGTTGCTGTATTGATACGGTTCAGTTTTAGCGGTTGCTGTATTGATACGGTTCAGTTTTTGAGGCTAGGGTCAGACTGAGCAGTGCGAACGCGCGTTCTGGCGCACATAATCACGGCCGCACTAGCAGCAGATGCGGCAATGACAGCCAATATACGAAGTACGTCGCACAAAAGTCCGGCCGCGCAACGCAAGTGGAAAATGAACGCATTTTTTCGAAACGTTAAACCGCTGGTACTGACGTACAGGTGCGCTGCGGCCGCATAGCAGCGTGTGGTGCGTGATTAGGAGATGTCAGACGCGCTGTGTGCGGCCAACATAACGTTCAAACAGCCGGATTTCCCTAGACTTCTTTTTACCCCATCGTCATGAAATACGTCCAGAATTGCGCATCGTCTGACCACTTAAGCGTATTCCGTGAAAAAATGCGTGCGCACGCATCGACGTACATTTTGACGGTGGCCGCAGAAAATGCGCTCATCTGTCCCTAGCCTTAGCGGTTGCTGTATTGATACGGTTCAGTTTTAGCGGCCGCTGTATTGATGCGGTTCAGTTTTAGCGGTTGCTGTATTGATGCGGTTCAGTTTTAGCGGTTGCTGTATCGATGCGGCTCAGTTTTAGCGGCCGCTGTATTGATGCGGTTCAGTTTTAGCGGTTGCTGTATTGATACGGTTCAGTTTTAGCGGCCGCTGTATTGATGCGGTTCAGTTTTAGCGGCCGCTGTATTGATGCGGTTCAGTTTTAGCGGACGCTGTATTGATACGGTTCAGTTTTAGCGGTTGCTGTATTGATACGGTTCAGTTTTAGCGGCCGCTGTATTGATACGGTTCAGTTTTAGCGGCCGCTGTATTGATACGGTTCAGTTTTAGCGGTTGCTGTATTGATACGGTTCAGTTTTAGCGGTTGCTGTATTGATACGGTTCAGTTTTAGCGGTTGCTGTATTGATGCGGTTCAGTTTTAGCGGCCGCTGTATTGATACGGTTCAGTTTTAGCGGTTGCTGTATTGATGCGGTTCAGTTTTAGCGGCCGCTGTATTGATGCGGTTCAGTTTTAGCGGTTGCTGTATTGATACGGTTCAGTTTTAGCGGTTGCTGTATTGATACGGTTCAGTTTTAGCGGTTGCTGTATTGATGCGGTTCAGTTTTAGCGGCCGCTGTATTGATACGGTTCAGTTTTAGCGGTTGCTGTATTGATACGGTTCAGTTTTAGCGGTTGCTGTATTGATGCGGTTCAGTTTTAGCGGCCGCTGTATTGATGCGGTTCAGTTTTAGCGGCCGCTGTATTGATGCGGTTCAGTTTTAGCGGCCGCTGTATTGATGCGGTTCAGTTTTAGCGGTTGCTGTATTGATGCGGTTCAGTTTTAGCGGTTGCTGTATTGATGCGGCTCAGTTTTAGCGGCCGCTGTATTGATGCGGTTCAGTTTTAGCGGCCGCTGTATTGATACGGTTCAGTTTTAGCGGCCGCTGTATTGATGCGGTTCAGTTTTAGCGGCCGCTGTATTGATGCGGTTCAGTTTTAGCGGTTGCTGTATTGATACGGTTCAGTTTTAGCGGTTGCTGTATTGATGCGGTTCAGTTTTAGCGGTTGCTGTATTGACGGTTCAGTTTTAGCGGCCGCTGTATTGATGCGGTTCAGTTTTAGCGGCCGCTGTATTGATGCGGTTCAGTTTTAGCGGTTGCTGTATTGATGCGGTTCAGTTATAGCGGTTGCTGTATTGATGCGGTTCAGTTTTAGCGGCCGCTGTATTGATGCGGTTCAGTTTTAGCGGTTGCTGTATTGATACGGTTCAGTTTTAGCGGTTGCTGTATTGATACGGTTCAGTTTTAGCGGCCGCTGTATTGATACGGTTCAGTTTTAGCGGCCGCTGTATTGATACGGTTCAGTTTTAGCGGTTGCTGTATTGATGCGGTTCAGTTTTAGCGGCCGCTGTATTGATGCGGTTCAGTTTTAGCAGCCGCTGTATTGATGCGGTTCAGTTTTAGCGGTTGCTGTATTGATGCGGTTCAGTTTTAGCGGCCGCTGTATTGATACGGTTCAGTTTTAGCGGTTGCTGTATTGATGCGGTTCAGTTTTAGCGGCCGCTGTATTGATGCGGTTCAGTTTTAGCGGTTTCTGTATTGATGCGGTTCAGTTTTAGCGGCCGCTGTATTGATACGGTTCAGTTTTAGCGGTTGCTGTATTGATGCGGTTCAGTTTTAGCGGTTGCTGTATCGATGCTGTTCAGTTTTAGCAGCCGCTGTATTGATACGGTTCAGTTTTAGCGGCCGCTGTATTGATACGGTTCAGTTTTAGCGGCCGCTGTATTGATACGGTTCAGTTTTAGCGGCCGCTGTATTGATGCGGTTCAGTTTTAGCGGTTGCTGTATTGATACGGTTCAGTTTTAGCGGTTGCTGTATTGATGCGGTTCAGTTTTAGCGGCCGCTGTATTGATACGGTTCAGTTTTAGCGGCCGCTGTATTGATGCGGTTCAGTTTTAGCGGTTGCTGTATTGATACGGTTCAGTTTTAGCGGTTGCTGTATTGATGCGGTTCAGTTTTAGCGGCCGCTGTATTGATGCGGTTCAGTTTTAGCGGCCGCTGTATTGATGCGGTTCAGTTTTAGCGGTTGCTGTATTGATGCGGTTCAGTTTTAGCGGCCGCTGTATTGATACGGTTCAGTTTTAGCGGCCGCTGTATTGATGCGGTTCAGTTTTAGCGGCCGCTGTATTGATGCGGTTCAGTTTTAGCGGTTGCTGTATTGATACGGTTCAGTTTTAGCGGCCGCTGTATTGATGCGGTTCAGTTTTAGCGGCCGCTGTATTGATGCGGTTCAGTTTTAGCGGCCGCTGTATTGATACGGTTCAGTTTTAGCGGCCGCTGTATTGATACGGTTCAGTTTTAGCGGTTGCTGTATTGATGCGGTTCAGTTTTAGCGGTTGCTGTATTGATGCGGTTCAGTTTTAGCGGTTGCTGTATTGATACGGTTCAGTTTTAGCGGTTGCTGTATTGATACGGTTCAGTTTTAGCGGTTGCTGTATTGATGCGGTTCAGTTTTAGCGGCCGCTGTATTGATGCGGTTCAGTTTTAGCGGTTGCTGTATTGATGCGGTTCAGTTTTAGCGGTTGCTGTATTGATACGGTTCAGTTTTAGCGGTTGCTGTATTGATACGGTTCAGTTTGAGGCTAGGGTCAGACTGAGGCAGTGCGAACGCGCGTTCTGGCGCACATAATCACGGCCGCACTAGCAGCAGATGCGGCAATGACAGCCAATATACGAAGTACGGTCGCACAAAGTCCGGCCGCGCAACGCAAGTGGAAAATGAACGCATTTTTTCGAGAACGTTAAACCGCTGGTACTGACGTACAGAGTGCGCTGCGGCCGCATAGCAGCGTTGTGCGTGATTAGGAGATGTCAGACGCTGCTAGTGTGCGGCCAACATACGTTCAAAAACAGCCGGATTTCCCTAGACTTCTTTTTACCCCATCGTCATGAAATACGTCCAGAATTGCGCATCGTCTGACCACTTAAGCGTATTCCGTGAAAAAATCGTGCGCACGCATCGACGTACATTTTGACGGGGCCGCAGAAAATGCGCTCATCTGTCCCTGCCTTAGCGGTTGCTGTATTGATACGGTTCAGTTTTAGCGGCCGCTGTATTGATGCGGTTCATTTAGCGGTTGCTGTATTGATGCGGTTCAGTTTTAGCGGTTGCTGTATCGATGCGGCTCAGTTTTAGCGCCGCTGTATTGATGCGGTTCAGTTTTAGCGGTTGCTGTATTGATACGGTTCAGTTTTAGCGGTTGCTGTATTGATACGGTTCAGTTTTAGCGGTGCTGTATTGATGCGGTTCAGTTTTAGCGGTTGCTGTATTGATACGGTTCAGTTTTAGCGGTTGCTGTATTTGATGCGGTTCAGTTTTAGCGGCCGCTGTATTGATACGGTTCAGTTTTAGCGGCCGCTGTATTGATGCGGTTCAGTTTTAGCGGTTGCTGTATTGATACGGTTCAGTTTTAGCGGTTGCTGTATTGATGCGGTTCAGTTTTAGCGGCCGCTGTATTGATGCGGTTCAGTTTTAGCGGCCGCTGTATTGATGCGGTTCAGTTTTAGCGGCCGCTGTATTGATGCGGTTCAGTTTTAGCGGTTGCTGTATTGATGCGGTTCAGTTTTAGCGGTTGCTGTATTGATGCGGCTCAGTTTTAGCGGCCGCTGTATTGATGCGGTTCAGTTTTAGCGGCCGCTGTATTGATACGGTTCAGTTTTAGCGGCCGCTGTATTGATGCGGTTCAGTTTTAGCGGCCGCTGTATTGATGCGGTTCAGTTTTAGCGGTTGCTGTATTGATACGGTTCAGTTTTAGCGGTTGCTGTATTGATGCGGTTCAGTTTTAGCGGTTGCTGTATTGATACGGTTCAGTTTTAGCGGCCGCTGTATTGATGCGGTTCAGTTTTAGCGGCCGCTGTATTGATGCGGTTCAGTTTTAGCGGTTGCTGTATTGATGCGGCTCAGTTATAGCGGTTGCTGTATTGATGCGGTTCAGTTTTAGCGGCCGCTGTATTGATACGGTTCAGTTTTAGCGGCCGCTGTATTGATGCGGTTCAGTTTTAGCGGTTGCTGTATTGATACGGTTCAGTTTTAGCGGTTGCTGTATTGATACGGTTCAGTTTTAGCGGTTGCTGTATTGATACGGTTCAGTTTTAGCGGTTGCTGTATTGATACGGTTCAGTTTTAGCGGCCGCTGTATTGATACGGTTCAGTTTTAGCGGTTGCTGTATTGATGCGGCTCAGTTTTAGCGGTTGCTGTATTGATACGGTTCAGTTTTAGCGGCCGCTGTATTGATACGGTTCAGTTTTAGCGGCCGCTGTATTGATACGGTTCAGTTTTAGCGGTTGCTGTATTGATGCGGTTCAGTTTTAGCGGCCGCTGTATTTGATGCGGTTCAGTTTTAGCAGCCGCTGTATTGATGCGTTCAGTTTTAGCGGCCGCTGTATTGATGCGGTTTCAG
>RXON01001445.1:0-33541 GCA_009667805.1 Leptobrachium leishanense
TTATCCTTGGCAGTCAGCACTGGCCACCCTTTTTGGGTGAGAGCAGGCTGATTTGCATATGGAACATTCATCCCTGTAATGGCACATACAAGCTAAAACCTTGTGAGACCTGAGCGGGCCCCTACCACAGAGCAAGCCACTAGTGCTTTTGCTCGTTCTCAGGACCCTCACACACACCCATTTTCTCTCACTAAGAGTGGAATGGACTGTAGAAAATTTCTTAGTCACATAAACAAGAGCCTTTCAGGCTCTACTTTTTCCCTTTGAGGTTGTTGACAGGCCACCCACCAGCCCTCAGGATTTTCTTCAATAATATTGAATCTTCAAACAAAGATAAAATACTATAGTAATCAGAATCACTCACATTTCTTTTGTATATTTTTATGTTTTATTTGATAATTTAATAAATATTTTTATGAGAGCTGCTGCTGAATCTTCTCATCTTCTTGTTGGGGAATCAAGGTGTTTTTGGAAGTTGTGCCTGCCAGAATCAACTTCTGGGCGCAACTCCCTAGGACCTGAGTTAGGTCTCACCTAATGTGAGTGGTTCTGCTTACTATATATACAGGTGTATATACACTATAATGCCAAAAGTATTCGCTCACCTGCCTTGAGTCGCATATGAATTTAAGTGACATCCCATTCCTAATCCATAGGGTTCAATATGACATCGGTCCACCCTTTGCAGCTATAACAGCTTCAACTCTTCTGGGAAAGCTGTCCACAAGGTTTAGGAGTGTGTTTATGGGAATTTTTGACAATTCTTCCAGAAGCGCATTTGTGAGGTCACACACTGATGTTGGATAAGAAGGCCTGGCTCACAGTCTCCACTCTAATTCATCCCAAAGGTGTTCTATCGGGTTGAGGTCAGGACTCTGTGCAGGCCAGTCAAGTTCATCACACCAGACTCTGTCATCCTTGTCTTTATGGACCTTGCTTTGTGCACTGGTGCACAGTCATGTTGGAAGAGGAAGGGGCCAGCTCCAAACTGTTCCCACAAAGTTGGGAGCATGGAATTATCCAAAATGTATTGGTATGCTGAAGCATTCAGAGTTCCTTTCACTGGAACTAAGGGGCCAAGCCCAACTCCTGAAAAACAACCCCACACCATAATCCCCCCTCCACCAAACATTACACTTGGCACAATGCAGTCAGACAAGTACCGTTCTCCTGGCAACCGCAAAACCCAGACCCGTCCATCAGATTGCCAGATGGAGAAGCGCGATTCGTCACTCCAGAGAACACATCTCCACTGCTCTAGAGTCCAGTGACGGTGTGCTTTACACCACTGCATCCGACGCTTTGCATTGCACTTGGTGATGTATGGCTTGGATGCAGCTGCTCGGCCATAAAAACCCATTCCATGAAGCTCTCTGCGCACTGTTCTTGAGCTAATCTGAAGGCTACATGAAGTTTGGAGGTCTGTAGCGATTGACTCTGAAGAAAGTTGGCGACCTCTTCGCACTTTGCGCCTCAGCATCCGCTGACCCTGCTCCGTCAGTTTACATGGCCTACCACTTCGTGGCTGAGTTGCTGTCATTCCCAAACACTTCCACATTCTTATAATACAGCTGACAGTTGACTGTGGAATATTTAGGAGCAAGGAAATTTCACGACTGGATTTGATGCACAGGTGGCATCCTATCACAGTTCCACGCTGGAATTCACTGAGCTCCTGAGAGCGTCCCATTCTTTCACAAATGTTTTTAAAAACAGTCTGCATGCCTAGGTGCTTGATTTTATATACCTGTGGCCATGGAAGTGATTGGAACACCTGATTCTGATTATTTGGATGGGTGAACGAATACTTTTGGCAATATAGTGTATATATATATATATATATATATATATATATATATTTATATAATGTAGATTAGGCAGACCGTGTTAGTCCAGATGATAAAATCATGTGTATAGCAGTCTGTAGTGATACCTTTTTTATTGCACTAACGTTACATTTAAAAGACAAGCTTTCGAGATTATTCCTCTCTTCTTCAGGTCTGGAAGCTTGCTGACCAAGATCATAGAATTAAACATTAAGACATGATCGGGCACATGGGTGGGGGTGTTATATGTTTGAAATAGCCAAATGGTATGGTCAAAATGGGGAAAGAAAAAAGAAAAAAACAAACAAACAAAAAAAAACATTAAAGGGATCTTAGGCCCATAAAACTGACTAGATCATGACAACTTGAAAGGAAAAAAAACCCAAAAAAACAAATCAGTGAAGTCTGAAAAGACACAGAAGAAGAAGGAAAAAAAAAGGAAAACCAAACCCCAGCCAGAAATTTGAATATTAAGTGACGTTATGATAATGGGTATACATATATATATTTACAAATCTGATGATGACTGGTGGTAACATCTTGGAACCCTGTCTTGTGTTTCCAGCCTTAAGCAGATGTTGGGTGCCCGGTGTACTCCATTAGGGGGGTTCTGTTATTCCACCAGCCTGGAGACTCATGGTGTCGGAGATATTATTCAAATAAGAAATTTATACGAGATATAAACAACTATAATTATCTCGCTGTATTTCTCAGATGGTCTCCTAAGTTTGTTTTCAATTGTATCTGTTTTGTTTACAAAAATATAACCAACCAAACTCGGTAAAAAAACTATATATATTTATTACGTATGCAAATTGATTTATTCGCACAACAAAAGTCAAGAATTTATAAACACAACATCCATCAACACACTGATTTCTAGCTTTTAAAATATATTAGTAACTGCATAGATGGTTAGTACAATTTTTTTAATCAGTTAGTAACTAAACATTGATGGTTAGTTCAACTTAAAAAACATCCTGCTTAAAGAAAACAATTAACATGTATTTCCCAGCAAACCAGTATTTAAAACAAGCTAGTAATCCTATAGATATATATATCATATATATCTGTGCTACCTGGTTCAACAAAAAGATGAAGCTATCACTTATTCTATTTAGAATGATAAATAAGAAAAACTTATTTAGTAAATCCTCCCCTAATAATGAGAATTAAGCTTCTAACCTTTTGCTTTTTATGTTGTAGGTTATATAATCCCTGCTTAGTAATTCAATCACAATAGCTCTTCCCATTTCAATATATATATATATATGTATCTACTGCAACAAATAAATTAGGATAAATATCCTGTTATCAGACACTTAATTATATTTCTATACTGCAGGTTAGAAATATTTCAAAGGTCACGATCTAGCAATATCTGAGATAAATCTAACTCTATATTCATTGCAATACACACTTGTAAATATATATATATACAGTTGTGTTCAAAATTATTCAACCCCAAATTCTGTAAAGGGTTTTAGGGAATTTAGTGTACATTTGTAATTGTATTCAGAATGAAATCCTACAAGGACTTTTTAAAGAACCATATGCAACTAAAATGACATCAATTGGTTTTGTAATACAGTAGTAAATGTTTCTTTTGTGAATTCTTCATTGACACAATTATTCAACCCCTTAAAGACTACCACTCTGAAGAACAGAGGTTCATTCAAGTGTTTTCAATCAGGTATTGAAAACACCTGTGGATGTCACGGAGCAGCAATAAAGCATAATAAGCACCAATTAGGCAGCTTTAAAATGACTGTGATACTCAGCTCCTTCTAGACATTTACTGGTGTGGTTACAAACATGGTGAAGTCAAGAGAATGGTCCAGGAAGACAAGAGAAGAGGTGATTACTCTTCACAGGAAGGGCAATGGCTATAAGAAGATTGCAAAGATGTTAAACATACAAGAGAGACCATAGGAAGCATCATTCGCAAATTCAAGGCAAAGGGCACTGTTGAAATGCTACCTGGTCGTAGCAGAAAGAAGATGCTGACTTCGACTGCTGTGCGCTACCTGAAGTGTAGAGTGGAGAAAAGTCCCCGTGTGACTGCTGAGGAACTGA
Source organism: Leptobrachium leishanense (assembly GCA_009667805.1). Classification (NCBI taxonomy): domain Eukaryota; kingdom Metazoa; phylum Chordata; class Amphibia; order Anura; family Megophryidae; genus Leptobrachium; species Leptobrachium leishanense. The sequence goes on from RXON01001445.1 coordinate 3,903, forward strand.
GAAAAGATTTGTCAGATGTGGGTACTGAAGTTTCAGCTCAGACAATACGGCGCACACTGTGTAATGAAGGCCTCCATGCCAGAACTCCCAGGCGCACTCCCTTGCTGTCTCTAAAGAATAAGAAGAGTCGATTGCAGTATGCCAAAAGTCATGTGGACAAACCACAGAAGTTTTGGGATAGTGTTCTGTGGACTGATGAAACAAAATTAGAACTGTTTGGGCCCATGGATCAACGCTATGTTTGGAGGAGGAAGAACAAGGCCTATGAAGAAAAGAACACCTTGCCTACTGTGAAGCATGGCGGGGGGTCAATCATGCTTTGGGGCTGTTTTGCTTCTGCAGGTACAGGGAAGCTTCAGCGTGTGCAAGGTACCATGAATTCTCTTCAGTACCAGGAGATATTAGATGACAATGTGATGCAGTCCGTCACAAACCTGAGGCTTGGGAGAAGTTGGACCTTTCAACAGGACAATGATCCCAAGCATACCTCCAAGTCCACTAGAGCATGGTTGCTGATTAAAGGCTGGAACATTTTGGAGTGGCCATCGCAGTCACCTGACTTAAATCCGATTGAGAACCTCTGGTGGGTCTTAAAGAAAGCAGTTGCAGTGCGCAAGCCTAAGAATGTGACTGAACTGGAGGCTTTTGCCCATGACGAATGGGCGAAGATACCCATAGATTGCTGCAAGACACTTGTGTCAAGCTATGCTTCACGTTTAAAAGCTGTTATAACTGTAAAAGGATGTTGTACTAAGTACTAAGATTGAATGTCACCTGGGGGTTGAATAAAACTGATAATGATGTGAGCACAGAAAAGACATTTGTGGTTATTTCATTATAAATATTATGTTATATTTGTCTGACCTACACGTGCCTCTTTGATTTAATTGTAAGCAAGATGACTGAATGATCAAAATCAATGTCAAACTGGCCAAAACACTCATTTTCAGTGGGGGTTGAATAATTTTGAACACAACTGTGTATATATATATATATCTTTAAATTAATTCCACTTAAATTTGCTTCCATACATTACCTGTTCCAAGATCTAGATTCAAGCGTTTCTGCAAACTTCTTATGTTAATCAGCAATAAGTTCTTTGGATATAATGTTAATTGGAGAGTGTGTGAGAGTTTGTGAGGATATTATAAGATGTTATAAATTTCTTTGTCTCTTTGTGAGCATGGCTGTGGATGAGTGAGAATGCATGAGAAAAAGAATTGGACTTGAAGTCCCGAGAGGGAGAAGTGAATGCTGAAGTGTAGCTGAAGTTAAGTGTCTCCCTCTATATCGCTGTACTTACATAGATATAGGATAATTTACATCACTTATCACGTGCTCCTACTTAGCATAAAATAATTTTTCAATGATTCTCAATGAGACCTGTCGAACTCATAATATAACACTAGATAGCAGTGTTGATTTAAAAATTAAATGACGAGATTTGTTTTCTATTTCCTTATGATAGGTCATGGGTCAATCTGCTCCTATCTGGGACCTTATATTTAGACAAAGGGATCTCATATTCTTTCCTCAGACTTCTGTCTGTGGTTGTCACTTTAAAATTTAGTATGGCCTTCTTTAGCCTATTTCAAGGTTTCTCTGAGTTACTTCTAATCAGTTAACAGACATTCCTTCTACTTTTAGGCTGGGGTCAGACCAGCGCACTTTTAATGTGCGTTCTGGCTCACATAATTACGACCGCACTAGCAGCAGATGACGGGCAATAACGGCCAATATACGATGTACAGCCGCACAAAAGTCCGGCCGTGCAACGCAAGTGGAATGTGAACGCATTTTTTTGAGAACGCTGAACCGCTAGTACTGACGTACTGAGTGCGCAGCTGCGGCATAGCGGCGTGTGCGCGTGATTAGGAGATGTCAGACACTGCTAATGTCCAGCCTACATAACGTCCAGACGCAAAAAGAGTTTTATTGACGATCCGTACAAAATCACGCCCGAAAATGCGCGTCGTCTGACCGTTTTTGCGCATTCCGTGAAAAAATCCGTCAATGCATTCGGACGCACTTTTTCACGTTCGCGGGGAAAAATGCTTTCGTCTGACCCTAGCCTTAAACAGCAAAATACTTCTTAATCTTCAGTAATTATAATTATACACTTATAAAATATTGAAGCATCTATTATTGCTACCAATATATATTGATACAAGGTGGAAAGCCTGCCCAGAGGGCAGTCTATTGTGGATATACTGCCCCTGCTCATGGATATATGCCCCAGCTCATGGATATTGCCCCAGCACGTGGATACTGCCCCAGCTCGTGGATACTGCCCCAGCTCACGGATACTGCCCCAGCTCGTGGCTATTGCCCCAGCACGTGGATACTGCCCCAGCTCGTGGATACTGCCCCAGCACGTGGATACTGCCCCAGCTCGTGGACATTGCCCCAGCTCGTGGATATTGCCCCAGCACGTGGATACTGCCCCAGCACGTGGATATTGCCCCAGCTCTTGGATATTGCCCCAGCACGTGGATACTGCCCCAGCTCGTGGATATTGCCCCAGCTCGTGGATATTGCCCCAGCTCTTGGATACTGCCCCAGCTCGTGGATATTGCCCCAGCTCGTGGATATTGCCCCCCAGCTCATGGATACTGTCCCCCAGCTCGTGGATATTGGCCCCCAGCTCGTGGATATTGGCCCCCAGCTCGTGGATATTGACCCCCAGCTCGTGGATATTGGCCCCCAGCTCGTGGATATTGGCCCCCAGCTCGTGGATATTGGCCCCCAGCTCGTGGATATTTGCCCCCAGCTCGTGGATATTGACCCCCAGCTCGTGGATATTGACCCCCAGCTTATGGATATTGGCCCCCAGCTCGTGGATATTGGCCCCCAGCTCATGGATATTGACCCCCAGCTCGTGGATATTGCCCCGGCTCTTGGATATTGCCCCAGCTCGTGGATATTGACCCCCGGCTCGTGGATATTGCCCCAGCTCGTGGATATTGCCCCAGCTCCTGGATATTGCCCCAGCTCCTGGATATTGCCCCAGCTCTTGGATACTGCCCCAGCTCGTGGATATTGCCCCAGCACGTGGATACTGGCCCCCAGCTCGTGGATATTGGCCCCCAGCTCGTGGATATTGCCCCCCAGCTCGTGGATACTGCCCCCCAGCTCATGGATATTGGGCCCCAGCTCATGGATATTGGCCCCCAGCTCGTGGATATTGGCCCCCAGCTCGTGGATACTGCCCCCCAGCTCGTGGATACTGCCCCCCAGCTCATGGATACTGTCCCCCAGCTCGTGGATATTGACCCCCGGCTCGTGGATATTGCCCCCCCAAGCTCTCATGGATATATACCCCAGATCAGACCCCAGACCAGACATGGGGCGGCTGTTCGAATGCTCTATCGGCATTCGGACAGCCGCCCCATGAGCTCCGCCGTCCGCGCCATACTTACCTTTCTGAGTGGTGCCGGGGAAGTGAAAGTTTCCCCGCTTCCGGTCTTTGAAGGACCCAAGCCGCGGTCACGTGACCGGGGCTTGGGTCCTTCAAAGAGCGGAAGCGAGGGAACTTTCCCTTCGCCGCTCGGGGGATGGGTTGGATGCACACAGCCAGTGGCGTAGCGTGGGTTTTCAGCGCCCGGGGCCAGCCAAGAATTGTGCGCCCCCACCAGTGGACACGTTATCGATATTTCCCCAGCTCTCACATGGATTTGCCCCAGCTCATGGATTTGCCCCCAGCTCATGGATTTGCCCCAGCTCATGGATTTGCCCCAGCTCACACATGGATTTGTCCCCAGCTCACACATGGATTTACCCCCAGCTCATGGATTTGCCCCAGCTCATGGATTTGCCCCAGCTCACACATGGATTTGCCCCAGCTCACACATGGATTTGCCCCAGCTCACACATGGATTTGCCCAGCTCATGGATTTGCCCAGCTCACACATGGATTTGCCCCAGCTCACACATGGATTTGCCCCAGCTCATGGATTTGCCCCCAGCTCATGGATTTGCCCAGCTCATGGATTTGCCCCAGCTCATGGATTTTCCCCAGCTCATGGATTTGCCCCAGCTCACACATGGATTTGCCCCAGCTCACACATGGATTTTCCCCCAGCTCATGGATTTGCCCCAGCTCATGGATTTGCCCCAGCTCACTCATGGATTTGCCCCAGCTCATGGATTTGCCCCAACTCATGGATTTGCCCCAACTCACACATGGATTTGCCCCAGCTCATGGATTTGCCCAGCTCATGGATTTGCCCCAGCTCACACATGGATTTGCCCCCAGCTCATGGATTTGCCCCCAGCTCATGGATTTGCCCCAGCTCATGGATTTGCCCCAGCTCACACATGGATTTGCCCCAGCTCACACATGGATTTGCCCAGCTCATGGATTTGCCCCAGCTCATGGATTTGCCCCAGCTCACACATGGATTTGCCCCAGCTCACACATGGATTTGCCCCAACTCACACATGGATTTGCCCCAGCTCATGGATTTGCCCCCAGCTCATGGATTTGCCCCAGCTCATGGATTTGCCCCCAGCTCATGGATTTGCCCAGCTCATGGATTTGCCCCAGCTCATGGATTTGCCCCAGCTCATGGATTTGCCCCAGCTCACACATGGATTTGCCCCCAGCTCACACATGGATTTGCCCCCAGCTCACACATGGATTTGCCCCAGCTCATGGATTTGCCCCAGCTCACACATGGATTTGCCCCAGCTCATGGATTTGCCCCAGCTCATGGATTTGCCCCAACTCACACATGGATTTGCCCCAGCTCATGGATTTGCCCAGCTCATGGATTTGCCCAGCTCATGGATTTGCCCCCAGCTCATGGATTTGCCCCCAGCTCATGGATTTGCCCAGGTCATGGATTTGCCCCAGCTCATGGATTTGCCCCCAGCTCATGGATTTGCCCAGCTCATGGATTTGCCCCCAGCTCATGGATTTGTGCCCAGCTCATGGATTTGCCCCCAGCTCATGGATTTGCCCAGCTCATGGATTTGCCCCCAGCTCATGGATTTGCCCAGCTTACACATGGATTTGCCCCCAGCTCTCACCAGGATATTGCTCCAGCTCCGGCAGGGGTTGAGGGGACCCAGATGCCGGGCAGCGGGAGTGCCTGCCCGGTCCTGAAGAGTCCGTCCTGTTGAAGCGGATGCGGCTGCGTGGCGTGTGTGCGCAGGTCACGCGGTCCGGCCAGTCAGGTGGTACAGAGACTCAGTACCACCTGATTAGCCGGACCACGTGACCGGCTGCACCTGCACGCAGCCGCTTCCCTTTAACAGGACGGACTCTTCAGGACCGGGCAGGCACTCCGGCGCTGCCCGGCATCTGGGTCCCCTCAACCCCGGGCCAGTTTTAGGGGCGCAAATGCGCCCCTAACAAAACTGCGCCCGGGGCCACGGCCCCCCCCACGCTACACCACTGCACACAGCAGCTGGGTAGAGGCTGCGCTCGCAGCCTCTACCCGGCTGCCGCGCGCATCCAACCCCCGAGCGGCGGAGGGAACTTTCCATTCGCCGCTCGGGGGTTGGATGCGAGCGCAGCCTCTACCCGGCTGCTGTGTGCATCTTGTAACCGCCGCGGCGAGCCGGCAGCCGGCTCGTGCCGTGGCGGTTGCATGCGCGCGCAACCAACCGCCGCTGGTTGCGCGCGCATGCGCAGAGTAAGGCTTGGCGACGGACACGCCAAGCCTTACTCTTTTATAGTATAGATATTGTTGCATAGATATATCTGTGCATATATATTTTAAACCTAAAGGAACCTAAAGAAAAATATTTTACACAAAAACTTTTTCATAAAAGCAGACCTATAAATTTGTCTGACATGTCTAGCACTTTATCTACTACATATATATCATATAGAGACATACTCCATAGCGTCTTCATATCTGACAATTATAGTCATTTAAAAACAAACATAACTCTTTTATTCCCTTCTAATGAGTTTACCCTTAATTTGAACTCGTCTTCTTATAAAAAAGAATATGACTTCATTCTGGAAAATAGGTGAAAGTTAACACAAAAAAAGTCTTATAAGAAAGATATGGATTATACGAAGATTACACAAAATGGTGACAGGCATCCATTTTGTTTTCCTATAAAAATACCCGACAATGGGACACGGTGAAAGTCCCTTGTTTATACTAATCCAGCCAGATCTTACCCTTATCTGGTCCATCCCTTAACAACATCCAGTCCAGGATTTACCTGCAGCCTGCCTTGTCTCCGACCACCAGCCCAAGAGAGCACTGACCCACTCCCTATTTAAGGGCAGTACTCCCTCTAGGCATTGCTCTGTTCTTGAGTCCCCAGTTTGGAGTCAATGCTCCTCCTCCAGATTGTATCATGTGTTCCTGCAGTGTGTCCTGTGATCCTAGCCTGACGCATGTCCTGTGATCCAAGCCTGCAGGATTCCTAGCCTAGTTCCTGTCTTGCCCAACTACCATATGTCCAGCCTGGTTCCTGCTTTGTCCAGCCTTCATCTGTCCAGCCCAGTACCTGTCATGTCCAACCAATGTGTGTACAGCCTGCTACCCACCTTGCCAAGCCATGGTTAGTTCAGTCTGGTTCTTGACTCATCCTACCCGTAAGTGTTCAGCCTGGTTCAAACATTGCACAGTGGATACTTGTCCAGACTCTACTTCATTCTAGGTCACGTTTTGTGAAATAAACTTCCAGCCTTGCCACGTCTGTCTCTGTGTGTCTTCGCCTGAAGAGTTTGACATATCTCACCACGTTGCCACCATATCATTCTATTTGGATGACCCTTGCTTTATTTAAATTTAGAAGAATAAACACGCATGCTTAGAGATAAGATATATATTCTCCACTGAACTCATTGCATAGCTCTTATAACAAATATTGCTTGGGTTTTCATTTAGTTTCCTACACAACTACACAAGATGATGAATCCAGCTCTGATTCAGGTACTATTTCTTTGAATCCAAAATGTATCCTTGATCTCCTTAAATAATTATAGAGGCCAACAAAAAAAAATGTTTGAAAAACGTTTTCCATAATTCAGTAGGACTCTCATTTTTTGGGGTATTGAATCCAAATATCCAATTGGTTTTCTCCTATTACGTACCATTTTTCTGAAATTTTCATAACTGTTAGGCTATTATAGCGCTAAAATGTAGAATGATAATAAAAAGGTCTGTTACAGAAAAAAGAAAAACCTCTATAAAAAAAAAGCAGAATTTTTTTCCTGAAAAAATCACGAACAATGCCTAAAAGAGAAAAGGGTAGGGTCAGTGGGGGCGCTCTAATCTTTGTATTATGATTCAGCTAGTGCTGCCAGATAGGAAAAGGGCACAGACTCTCGAGGGGGTGTGCGAATGTATAGTCGGAAAAGAAAGGGGTGGTTCCTACCGGCGCAATGATTATTAGTCGTACAGTGATATTGGCTGATAATACTTCACGGACTGGTAGATACCAATTTTCAGATATCTGCATATACCGTATGAGATAATACAATTGTGACTTCTCACGATATAAAGTGCTCTCGTGATATCATATACATATGGTGACACAAAGTGCAAATGCAACATTAAAGTGCATATAGTGCAATATAGTGCAAATTTGCCAGGATCGCTAAAATTAGCAGAGCCAAAGACCAGATGTTAAAACTATTCCGTTTTAATCCAATATCCAGTAAGCCGTCTATTATTTTAATCTGCAGTAAAAAGACTCTTTATTCATAGATTTTTTTAGGTTCTTTTAGGCATTATGGCAAAGTTCAATGCGTGCTTTAGTCCTAGTGTCCTTAGTAACAATTTCTGGAGTTCATAAGTGGAAGGGTTGTGCATCAAATGTGCTCGGTAATTTAGTCAATGTTACCCTTTCCACATGTATTGCGGGTTACTCCTCACTGTGAAAATTCTTCCTGTGGTCACGGTGGACTCCTGTATAGATGGAAAACAGAGAAGAGAGAAAAAATAGTGCAATATTGTCTTGACACACTAGGAAGCGTAAATGTTGATAATATCGCACTTACAAATTCCAGAGCCTCATATGTCCAGGCTCTGGATTGGAATGCCTCAGGCCAAATAAAGAGTGGCCTCTGCCCTTCATTACATCAGCCTTGTTACCTCAGATGGGGAGACAAAAGAGAGACGGCGCTCTCATAGCACAGTATTAGATGATAAATTATAACGTAAATTATAATACGAACCCCTTCTTTTTTATTATAATTTACCATCTAATACTGTGCTATGAGAGCGCCGTCTCTCTTTTGTCTCCCCATCTGAGGTAACAAGGCTGACGTAAAGAAGGGCAGAGGCCACTCTTTATTTGGCCCGAGGCATTCCAATCCAGAGCCTGGACATATGAGGCTCTGGATTTTGTAAGTGCGATATTATCAACATTTACGCTTCCTAGTGTGTCAAGACAATATTGCACTATTTTTTCTCTCTTCTCTGTTTTCCATCTATACCGGAGTCCACCGTGACCACAGGAAGAATTGTCACAGTGAGGAGTAACCCGCAATACATGTAGAAAGGGTAACATTGACTAAATTACCGAGCACATTTGATGCACAACCCTTCCACTTAGGAACTCCAGAAATTGTTACTAAGGACACTAGGACTAAAGCACGCATTGAACTTTGCCATAATGCCTAAAAGAACCTAAAAAATCTATGAATAAAGAGACTTTTTACTGCAGATTAAAATAATAAACGGCTTACTGGATATTGGATTAAAACGGAATAGTTTTAACATTGAAGCCTAAGGGTTTTGCCTGAATAATCCTGTCAAATGAAGTCACCGAACAGCAGGATATTTTCATTGATGTTCCGTGTTCTCTGAATCAATTAACCATTGCATCTCTATGGGGAATTTCACTGCCTTCAATGAGGCATCGTACTTGCTGGCAGTTCGCCAAAATTTGCTCTCTGAATAGCCGAATGGCCCGAAATGGCACCATACTGGGAAATTCGCTGTTTGGTGCCATTTCGGGGCCAGATTGGCTGTCTTAGAATAACCCCTATAGTTATTCTTTCTCTGGGCCTATTTTGGGGCTTTGGCCTGGAGCTGCTGCTCTATCAGCCCTTATGTTAAACAGGCCCTGAATAGAACCAATAATAGAACAATTTAAAATACCATAATTTTAAAATTGTACACTATCAGGGTTATTCAAAGAGATCCGAATTGTTGGGGAAAGGTAACCAAACACTTAAATTCAGCGTTCGGTTACCTTTCCTTGCCATTCGGCTATCCAGAGAGCAGGCAGTTTGCCAAATGTTGGCGAATTGCCTGCACATATGGTGCCTGTTCGAGGGCAGTGAATTCCCCATAGAGAAGCAATGCTTCGTCTATTCAGAGAACAAAAACCAGCAGTGAAAGGTTGCCGAATTTCCCTGCTGTTCGGTGGTTTCATTCGACAGGTTTATTCAGGCTAATCCCATAAACTTCAATGTTAAAAATATTCCCGTTTTAATTCAATATCTAATAAACTGTATATTATAATATTCTGCAGTAAAACGTTTCTTTATTTGTAGATTTTTTAGGATCTTTTAGGCATCTGTCGGGATTTTTTCGAAAAAAACATTTCCATTTAATTTTTTAATCGTTTTTTTCTTTTTTCTGTAACAGCCCTTTTTATTATCATTTTTTGGATCTTATATGTAAATTTCAGACATTTTCGTTCTGTAGTTTGTTTGCAAACAGCGTTTCAGTTTTCAAACATTCAAGCGTACTGTTTTTGTTTTTTTCACTCCATTCGTCTGCGGTGTTGGGTTTTTCCGACGGCTGCTCTGCGCTGTGATCGGCTCCTTCTCGGGTTTCTCCGGCGTGTTCGGCGGGGTTAATCCAGATGTTTTTGCGGGTTTTCAGTGTACATTTGCCTGGGTTTTGTGGTGAGTGTTCGTCAGGTTTGCAGTGGCTTTTCCCTGCACTACGACGGCCCTGTGGTGCTTGCTGAATACACTGCAGGGTCGCCAAAATGGGATAGCCAAATCGCACCGAATTGAAGAGAACGAAAAGTCACCGAACGTGCAGTGAATTTTCAATTCTCTTTGAATAACCCTGTATATGAATACAATCTCCTGTCTCAAACTAATACTTAGATTATATCTATATTATTCTTGATTCATAAATTACACATGCATTGGTGATTTTCTTTCCTTAGGATATAGAGTATATCTTGTGATCAATGTTCCTTATATTTTCATGCAGTTACCTACACGTCTTCGCCAGATGATAACTTAAGTACTGCCTCAGGTACGAATATATATTGAATGACAATATGTACACTTGAACACTGTTTACAGTTATCATTTGGGATTCAGAATTTGCACTTCAAAGTGTGAAACAAATTAGGATTGAAATAAATAAAGTTATGCAGCAAATGTCAAATCTTAAAGTTAACTTGCACTGTTAAACATAAAATATAGGGCTGAATCAAAAAGTTAACGCTAAAATGGGGAACGAATGGTACAAACCGGCACATTGCCTCCGAGCGTAGCACTACCCTTTGTGATACCTGCAGTAGCGCTTCTGCACTACCACAAGTATCACCTTATCACCTAGTGGAGTCTTCCATGGAGGGTTGCACTGCCGGGCCACGAGCCATGTGCAATCTCGCAATCCCGAGATCGCACTGCACTGCAGAGTGATCACAAGGGCAGACTGGGAACTATATTTTCCCAGTCTAACTCTGCTCCAAGCGAGAAAAAACAGCTGATCGGGCCACCCTGAGAGGTGAGTATAGGATTTTTTTTGGGGGAGGGGATATAACATGTTAAATGATTTTACATTTGCAGAATCATTTAGCACCAGCTTTTAGGACTTGTTAAAATTTATAGCTGCATTGCAGCAGTGAGTGTGGAAGTGTAAAGAACAAGCAGTGAAGTCCATTATTTTTGTATAGGGATAATATACCAGCTTTTATAATTTCTGGAATTCTTATACAGAGTAGAAATAATAGTGTTACTTGCCTTCTGCGTTCAACCATTAGAGATGTGAGTTTAGTTGTGTTCCCAATCAAAATTCAGAAGAAGTTTACCCAATTAGTATTTCGGAAGCACTTCAAAGCACTTCTGGTATTTTATTCTAGTACCCGCGGGTTTTTTCATTTTATTGCAGTTCTGGTTAGTTTCTGTCTTTGGTGCTGAAGTATATTTAGGACAGGGGTATTATGTATCTTTTTATTTTTTTACCCTAATCTAAGTTATTAATTAATCCACTTCACATTCCGAAATAACTAATAAAAACAAATTAAATGATAAAAATGAAATACGTATCAACCCAAAATAAGAAGCAACTGATAAAAACAAAATGCGAAGCAATGAAAAAATACGAAATACCAGCCATCCGAACTAATGATTAGGTCCGATATACGAATCACGGTAACATAATGAACAAACCGAAAGGGGAAAAGAACAGAACGAAAAAAAACGGAACAAAGTGATTCGAAATAAAACAATTTTTTTTGCCATGCACGAGTCTAGCAAGCATTATACCGAAATACATATATTTCAATTTTATTGAAATATTTTTTAAGTTGCATTACTAATTTCTCATTTTGTCCAATATTAACAATTACAAGCTGACTCTTTACAGGTGTTAAGTGATTAATTTTTGTTCATAGAATCTTTCAAGAAATTGTATATAAAATAGCCCATCGATTCCAGAAAATTACACTATTATTTGCACTCCAAGAGAATATTGTGGCATAAATATAACCATTAATAGAACAATTTTAAACACTGCAATTTTAAAATTGTACACTAGAGTTGTGCATTCGTTCGGTAATAAATGGCAATTCGGTTGAAAATTAATTAATTTGTATTTCGGAAGTACTTCAAAAATAATGAGTTGATTTCATCCGAATTGAAAGGGAAACTAAACAAAACTGATTCGTTATACTGTTTCACAAAAGAACCATTAATTAAGTGATTCCTGAGCAGGATTTGAACCATTGGGGTTTTATTTAGTGATCCGAAATGCGAATCAATATCAACTATCGAATCAATCAATCCATCCCGACTTACAATACATACAAGTACTAAAGCAAACGACATTAAGAAATGAATCAGATTCATCTGGTTGTTTCACAAAGCTCCCTGTAAATTGGCCTGTGGTGCTGAATCTATTGTCAGCACCACAGGCCAATGGAGAGTTCAACATTAAACCCTAGCTTGCCTTTCAACAGCAGGATCTGATTTATTCTGTTTTTATTTAGTGATTCAAAATTCGACTCGGAATCGATCGTAACTTGCAATAGAATTTTTATTGATTCGATATAACAAAAGAAACAACGAACCGTTACCGAAATAAAATAATGAAAACTAATTTATTTTGAAATTAAACTAAACAATTTTCCAGCCATGCACACCTCTATGTACACTATATAAACATAATTTTCAGCCTCAAACTGATATTTACATTATATATTTATTATTCTTAATTCATAAATTACACATACATTAGTGATTTTCTTTTCTTCAGTTATAGAATATATCTTGTGATAAATGTTCCTTATATCTTCCTGCAGTTACCTACACGTCTTTGCCAGATGATAGCTTAAGTACTGCCTCAGGTACAAAAATATACTGAATGACAATATGTACACTTGAACACTGTTTATAATTATCATTTGTGATTATGATTCAGAAATTACCCTTCAAAATATGAAAAAAATTAGGATGAAAAAATATTAAATAAACAAAAACTATAGGGCAAGATTACAAAGTTATCACTAAAATGGGGACACTAATGGGGAAAACCTGTGCCTATAGATTTCCCCATGGCGTCCTCATTTTAGCGTATGATTCCAGGGCAAGCACTACCTCGGCACCTTGTCACGGAAGCGCTACCCTCTGTGAAACCTGCAGCAGCACTTCTGCACCACCACAAGTATCAGCTCCTGGTGTCCATAGGAATCCATGGAGGCTTGCTCATCCAGGCCAGGAGCCCTACATGACCTTCCTCTCGCAAGATCACGTAGCACCACAGAATGATCGCAGAGGGATACTAAGAACTATTTAATCCCAGTCTCACTCTGCTTCCGACATGAAAAAGCAGCACAGTGTGCCACCCTGAGAAGTGAGCATGGTATTTTTGGTTTAGAGCATGTTAAATGATTTTGCATTTGCAGAATACTTTAGCACCAGCTTTTAGGAGTTGTTAAAAATTTATAGCTGCATTTAAGCAGGCATAGAGTGTGGCAGCGAAAAGAACGAGCAGTGGGAGTCCATTATTTCTGTACATGGATAATAAACCAGGTTTTATAATTTCTGGAATTCCTATATAGAGTAGAAATAATAGTGTTATGTACCTTTTTTGTGCAAGCATTATACCATTTTTACTTTTTATTGAAATATTTTTTGAAGATGCATCACTAATTTCTCATTTTGCCAAATACAAATAATTATAAGCGGACTCTTTATTAAGTGATTCATTTTTGAACATATAATCTTGCAAGAAATTGTATATAAAATAGCCCACCCCTTCCAGAAAATAACACTATTATTTGTACTCCAAGGGATTACTGTGGAATAAATCTAAACAATAATAGAAAAATTTTAAATACCGTAATTTTAAAATTGTACACTATCTAAATATAATCTTCTGTCTCAAACTGATATTTATATTATATCTTAATTATTATTATTTCATCAACTACACATGCATTAGTGATTTTATTTTCCTTGGTTAAAGAATATATCTTGTGATAAATGTTCCTTATATTTTCATGCAGTTATCTACACGTCTTCGCCAGATGATAACTTAAGTACTGCCTCAGGTACAAAAATATATTGAATGACAATATGTACACTTGAACACGGTTTACAATTATCATTTGTGATTATGATTCAGAAATGACACTTCAAAATGTGAAACAAATTAGGATTGAAAAATACAGGTATAAAGTTATGCAGCAAATGTCAGATCTTAAAGTTAACTTGTACTGTTAAACAAAAAATATAGGGCTGAATCATAAAGTTACCACTAAAATGGGGACAATAATGGGGAAAACCTGCGTCTTCAGGTTTTACGAGCATACCCATTTTAGTATTAGATACCAGGGCAGGTGCTACCTCGGCACCTTGCCTCCAAACGTAGCGCTATCCGCTAGCGTAGGGGCAAAGGTTTAAAAGTAACATCAGGAAGCATTATTTTACTGAGGGGGTGGTGGATACATGGAACAGCCTTCCAGTTGAAGTGGTAGAGGCCAAAACAGTGATTGAATTTAAGCAGGCATGGGATAGGCATAAGGCTATCCTAAACAAAAGATAAATCCAGGTAAAGTATCCATGTAATTGGGCAGATTAGATGGCCCGAAAGGTTCTTATCTGCCGACATTTTCTATGTTTCTATGTTTCTATCCTCTGTGATACTTGCAGTAGCGCTTCTGCGCCACCACGAGTATCACCTCCCGGAGTCCATAGGACTTCATGAACGGTTGCGCTTCCAGGCCGCGATCCATTCGCGATCTCGCACTCGCAAGATTGCACTGTGCCGCAGAGTGATCATGGAGGAAGACTGGGAACTCTTTATTGCCAGTCTCACTCTGCTCCCGGTGAGAAAAAGCAGCGGATCGGGCCACCCTGAGAGCTGAGTATAGGATTTATTTTGCTGAGGTTATAGCATGTTAAATGATTTTGCATTTACAGAATCATTAGGACCATCTTTTAGTTGTTGTTAAAATTTATAGCCACATTGCAGCAGGCATGGAGTCCGGCAGAGTAAAGAACGAGCAGTGGAGTCCATTATTTCTGTACAGGGATAATATACCAGCTTTTATAATATCTGGAATTCCTATATAGAGTACAAATAATAGTGTTACATGCCTTCTGTTTGCAAGCATTAGAAATGTGCATTTAGGTTCGCTCTGAATCAAAATTCGGAAGAAATTTACCCGATTCGTCTTTCGGAAGCACTTCCGAAATATGAATCGTATCTGTCCAAAACAAATTGAAAATGTAACAGAACAAAATGAAACGAAGTGCAACAAATTGATTCAATTTTTCAAAATTAATTTGTTGTTTTTTATGGTGCACTACAAAAATTGTTCAGCAATCTCACCAAAAAATCTCGAAATATGCCTAAACAATCCTTAAAAATAAATAAAGAGTCTTTTTTCTGCAAGTGACAAGAAGAAACAGTTGAATGAATATTTAATAAAAACTGGGGAATATTTTTTAAACTTAAACCTATGGGATTATTTTGTTGGGTATTTTTATTGTAGTACTGGATGTAATTTATTTTGGTATTGGCTGTATTTTATTCTTATTTTATCTCTGGCTGTTATTTTCATTGTAGTACCAGCTGGTATTTTCTTTTTAGTACCGGCTAGTATTTTTATCAAAGTTCCACCTGTAGTTTATTTTGGTACCGGCTGTATGTTATTTTTATTTTATCACTGGCTGTTATTTTCTTTGTAGTACCGGCTGGTATTTTCTTTTAGTACCTGCTGTAATTTATTTTGGAACCATCTGTATTTTATTTTAATTTTATCAGTGGCTGTTATTTTTAATGTAGTACCGGCTGGTACTTTCTTTTAGTTCCAGCTGATATTTTTTTACTCACGCCATTTTCATTGTAGTACCGGCTCTATTTTATATTAGTACGGCAGGTATTTTCATTTTATTTTAGTACGGGCTGGTACTGGCAAGTTCCAATACACCACAGCCTGCTCAGTTCTTTTAACCTATCAGCTGAGTGCTGGTGGAGAGTGTTAAAATCCAGCCCTCCTACCCCCACACAAACTTTTAAAACTCTGCAACCACATTATTACCAAAAGAAAACTCTGTCCAAATTCCTATTTATCCTGCTACTTTCCCTGGCAAACGATGTGGAAACTAACTCTGGTCCTATAGCTGACACAACCTTTAGTCTCCCCACTAAAAAAGGCCACTGATTTGTGCACTGTAACATCCGTAGTTTACTCCCTAAATTTGATGAGCTTCAGGCTTGGTGTTGCTATTACAAACCCAAAATCATTGTGCACAGAGTCATGGTTAACCCCAAAAGTACCAGACTCTGCCATATCAATACAGGGGTATTCATGTTATAGAAAAGACAGAGCAAAGAGAGGAGGGGGAATTGTTATTTATGTTGAGCAGTCCATAAAGTTCACCCCCTTACAGACTTCTAGCTCTCCTGTCACCTTTGATTTCCTCTCTGGTATAATTGAGATCCCATTCAGTAAATCAATCATTGTTGCTGGATTCTATCGCCCATCGAGCTCTCCAGTGCACTCCCTCTCTGACATATCTCAAATCCTTAATAACCAACTTGCCCAAAACCAAAAAAGTGAACTGCTGGTCCTCGGCGATTTTAATACAGATTGGCTAAATCCTAAAAACAATAAACATTGCTCACTGTTTAAAACTTTGCAGCTATCTCAATTCATCTCATCCCTACTCGCATTAATATGAAAAGCCCTAACCATACCTTGCTGGACTGGATTCTCTCCTCATCTCCTGATAGAATACAGGAGGCAGGCATTCTTGCTAATAGCTTTAGTGACCATTGTCTAGTGTACTGCGTGCGCAAAATAAAGGCCATGAAATCTCCCCCAAAGGTAATAACCACCAGGTCTTTCAAGAAATTTATTCTTGAATCCTTCCTAAGTGATCTCAAACAGCTCCCCTGGTACAGACTAAACCTAATCCCAGACCTAGACTGTGCAATTGAATACTTTCAGTCTGAGCTACTGCAAGTCTGGAATTCCCATGCCCCGCTGCGTAAAGTGCGAGTAAAAGGGACCCATCTCCCCTGGGTTACAGCTGATCTTGCACTAATGTAACAGCTTATAGATTCACTGTGATCAAATTTCAAGAGTACTGGTTCCATGAACGATCACTATGAATACCGAAAATGCCGGAATGAATGCACAAATAAACAAAAATGGCTAAAGCCCATTACTTCAATGAAAATCTAAACAATAACATATCAAACCCTAGAAACTTTTGGAGAACCATAAGTAACATACAAGCAACCCCAGTCCACTCCCAGCCAGCTGCTGTCAAAGTAAACAACCAAACCCTGCAACACCCCCTAGATGTAGCAAATGCCTTTAATGATTATTTTGTTGGATGTGCCACCACTTTGATTGCCAAGCTAGGAAATGACATGCAATTGAGAGGCCTCATGCAGGTCAGGCTCCTCCAACTGTGCAAAGTCCCTGTATCAGACAGGAATTCAGTTTTAGACCAGTGCATGTGAGTGTCGTTACTAAACTTCTCCGTAAGCAAAAAAGGAAATACCAGTCTGGACCTGATCAAATACCAGCAATGCTGCTGAAAATCAGTGCGCCAGCCATTGCAAATCCTGTCGCAACCCTAATCAATGAATCACTGGCGACTGGATACATACCCAAACTCTGGAAGACTGCGAGAGTGGTACCTATCCATAAAAGTGGTGACAGTACTTTGGTATCCAACTACAGTCCGATATCGTTGCTCCCTGTAATTTCAAAAATTTTGGAAAAATGCATCTACACACAACTACGTGATTATTATCAATATTGGAACTACTTAACCCCGGATCAATCAGGCTTTCCTCCAAATCACTCAACTACAACTGCCCTTTTAAAAGTCTGCAATGATATCCAAGCTGGGATCGAACAAGGAAACCTAACTGGCGCCATCTTCCTTGATTTTGCCAAGGCCTTTGACACAGTAGACCATGGCATCTTGTTAGAAAAGCTTAAAAACTCTGGCATTGGTGATCGCACGCTAACCTGATTTCAATCATATGTATCCGACTGTTCACAATATGTGTCAATTTCTGGCAGCTTCTCCCTCCCCCTCACAGTCATTTGCGGTGTACCCCAAGGCTTAATACTATGCCCCCTGCTATTCACAATATTCATAAATGATCTGCCCAACGTCTGCAAAGCCTCAACTGTACATATGTACACAGACGACACCGTAATCTATACCAGCAAACCAAATCTCCCACAGCTGGAGGCCGTGCTGCAAGAACAATTCACAGAGGTAGAAAAGTGGATCAAACACAACAAACTTTTTTTAAATACTGACAAAACTGTAACGATGCTCTTTGGAACAGCCCCTAAACTACACAAATTGCAAAATCCCCATCTATGTGTTGGGATAAAATCAAATGGCACGCTGACCACAGTCACTTCCCTCAAATATCTAGGTATGTGGTTGAACCCTAATCTATCCTTTGGCCCCCACATCTAAAAACTCTCATCTAAACTTTACCCCAAACTAGGTGCCTTGTACAGAAACAAATCCTGCCTGAGCCGCGCGGTAAGAAAGCAGATTGTACAACAAATGCTTATGCCGGCTATTGATTACGGAGATGTAGTGTATGCAGCCGCCCCGCAAACACACCTTCAGAAACTTACTACATTGTATAACTCATTCTGCCGCTTTGCATTACAATGTAACTACATGACCCACCATTGTGACATGTTAAAAGAGCTAAACTGGCCATCGCTGGAGTCTAAACACACCCTTCACCTTTCCAGCCTGGTGTTTAAGAGCTTTTCTGGGAAGCTGCCACCCTATCTGAATAGAGTGCTTCCCCAGCAGCTCCCTCATCCTATAACCTCCGATCCAGGACCAGCACCTTACTTGCAATACCACAATACAAAAAGACAGTGGCTCGGTCCTCATTTTCCTACAGAGCACCGCAATTATGGAATAACCTCCCAGACACCATCAAATCTTCCCCAAGTCTTAAGTCACTCAAGAGCTCCTTACTAATACCTCAATACAGAATGCACCTGTAAACATGTAACATAATGACTATTTCCTACATATTTATTTTCTGTTAATCTGTATATTTGTGTTGTTTTTTAATATCTTGCATTGTATTACTTTGTATTTCTGTAACTGTAACACTTCAATGTTCAAAAAAACTAATAAAAACTAAATACAAAGCCATCCAAAATACGAAATACCAGCCATCCGAACTAATAAATAGGTCTGAAAACGAACAGCGGTAACAAATGAATTGAAATGGAAAAACAGGAAACCAAAAAACCCAGAATGAAATAATTAGAAAATAAACAAAATAAATGCTGTGCATATGAAATGCAAGCATTATACCAAAATATAAATCATTAAAGTTTATCGAAATATATTTTAAGTTGCATCACTAATTTCTCATTTTGTCCCATATAAATAATTATAAGCAGACTCTTTATTAAGTGATTAATTTTTGAACATACAATCTTGTAAGAAATTGTATATAAAATAGCTCACCCCTTCCAGAAAATGATACTGTTATTTGCACTCCAAGGGATAACTGTGGAATAAATATAACCATAAATAGAACAATTTTAAATACTGTAATTTTAAAATTGTACATTAGAGTTATGCATTTGTTTCATAATGAATCACAATTCGTTATACAATTTGTTAATTCATATTTCAGAAGTTCTTCCAAAATAACAAATTGATTTCATCCGAATTGACACGGAAACTAAACAAAATTGATTTGTTACACTGTTTCACAAGAGAACCATTGATTAAATGATTCCTGAGCAGGATTTGAATCATCAGGGTTTTATTTAGTGATACGAAATTTGAATCACTATCAACTATTAAATCGATCCCAACTTACAATACATACAAGTACTAAAGCAATTGACAATATGAAATGAATCAGATACGTTTGGCTGTTTCACAAAGCACCCCATCTCTGTAAATTGGCCTGTGGTGCTGAATCTATGTCAGCACCACAGGCCAATGGACAGCTCAACATTTAACTATAGGTTGCCTTTTAACAGCAGGATTTGATTTATTCTGGCTTTAGTTTGTGATCCGACATTCAACTCTATATCACCTATCGAATCGATCTTAGCTTACAATGGAATTTTTAGTGATCCGATATAACAAACGAAACGAAACAAAATAATGAAACGAAATAACGAAAACAAAATTATTTTGATAAAACTAAACTAATTTTCCAGACGAGCACACCTCTATTGTACACTATATAAATACAATCTTCTGCCTCAAAGATATTTACATTATATCTTTATTATTCTTAATTTAGAAATTACACATGTGTTTCTTTGGTTATAGAATATATCTTGTGATAAATGTTCCTTACATTTTCATGCAGTTACCTACAAGACTACGCCAGATGATAATTTAAGTACTGCCTCAGGTACAAGAATATATTGAATGACAATATGTACACTTGAACACTGTTTATAATTATCATTTGTGATTATGATTCAGAAATGACACTTCAAAAGATGAAAAAAATTAACATTAAAATATAAAGTTAAGCAGCAAATGTCAGATCTTAAAGTTAACTTGCACTGTTAAACAAAAACTATAGGGCTAAATCTCAAGGTTATTGCTAAAATGGTGACACTAATGGGGAAACCTTTCTCATCTTAGAGTTAAATTCTAGGGCAGGCGCTACCTCGGCACCTTGCAAAGAGCATAGCACTATCCTCTGTGATACCTGCAGCAGCACGTCTGCACCACCACGAGTATCAGCTCCTGGCATCCATAGGACTCCATGGAGGCTTGCACTTTCGGGCAGCGAGTTCGGGACGACTTACTCTCGCAAGATCACGTAGCGCCACGGATTGATCAGAGAGGGAGACTAAGAACTATTTAATTACAGTCTCACTCTGCTTCCGACGCGAAAAAGCAGTGGTTCGTGCCACCCTGAGAATTGAGTATGGGTTTTGGGTTTAGAGCATGTTACATGATTTTGCATTTGCAGAATCATTTAGCACCAGCTTTTAGGAGTTGTTAAAATTGATAGCTGGATTTAAGCAGGCATAGAGTGGAGCAGAGTAAAGAACCAGCAGTGGAGTCCATTATTTCTGTACAGGGATAATATACCAGCTTTTAAAATTTCTGGAATTCTTATATAGAGTAGAAATAATAGTGTTACTTGCCTGCTACATGCAAGCATTATACCTAAATATACATTTTTACTTTTTATTGAAATATATTTTGATGTTGCATCACTAATTTCTCATTTTGTCCAATACAAATACTCAAGTCATAAGCAGAATATTTTGAAGTTGACATAATTTGTCTCAAACTTAATTATTATTATTTCATCAACTACACATGCATTAGTAATTTTCTTTCCTTAGGCTATAGAATATATCTTGTGATAAATGTTCCTTATATTTTCATGCAGTTATCTACACGTCTTCGCCAGATGATAACTTAAGTACTGCCTCAGGTACAAAAATATATTGAATGACAATATGTATACTTCAACACTGTTTTCTCATTTTGTCCTATACAAATAATTATAAGCAGACTCTTTATTAAGTGATTAATTTTTGAACATACAATCTTGCAGGAAATTGTATATAAACCAGTTCACCCCTTCCAGAAAATGACACTATTATTTATTTGAGAAAGGATTTTACCAGGAAGGATACATTGAGATTTCTCTCGTTTTCAAGTATGTCCTGGGTGGCGAGTATGTACCGTTAGGTGTCTTGCCCAAGGACACTTACTGGAGAGGTGCTCATCGGGATTGAACCCATGACTCCACAGGCTCTCTCTATGCAGAGCAGTGATGTTACCTCTACTCCACCCAAGGGATTACTGTGTAATAAATATAACCATAAATAGAACAATTTTAAATACTGTAATTTTAAAATTAAACACTAGAGTTGTACATTCGTTTCGTAATGAATCGCAATTCGTTTGACGATTCGTTAATTCATATTTCAGACGTTCATCCAAAATAACGAATTGATTTCTTCCGAACTGACACGGAAACTAAACAAAACTGATTTGTTATACTGTTTCAAAAGAGAACCATTGATTAAATGATTCCTGAGCAGGATTTAATTCATTGGGGTTTTATTTAGTGATCCAAAATTTGAATCACTATCAACTATCAAATCGATCCCAACTTACAATACATACAAGTACTAAAGCAAACGACATTATTAAATGAATCAGATACTTTTGACTTTTTCACAAAGCCCCCTGACCCTGTAAATTGGCCTGTGGTGCTGAATCTATTGTCAGCACCACAGGCCAATGGACAGCTCAACATTTAACTATAGGTTGCCTTTTAACAGCAGGATTTCATTTTTTCTGGCCTTATATTTAGTGATCCGAAGTTCGACTCTATATCAACTATCGAATCGATCTTAACTTTCAATGGAATTTTTAGTGATCCGATATAACAAACGAAACGAAACAAAATAATGAAACTAAATACCAAAAACTGAATTATTTTGATATGAAACTAAACAAATTTTCCAGCCGAGCACACCTCTATTGTACACTATATAAATACAATCTTCTGCCTCAAAGATATTTACATTATATCTTTATTATTCTAAATTTAGAAATTACACATCTATTAGTGATTTTCTTTTCTTCGGTTTTAGAATATATCTTGTGATAAATCTTCCTTATATTTTCATGCAGTTATCTACACGACTTCGCCAGATGATAACTTAAGTACTGCCTCAGGTACAAAAATATATTGAATGACAATATGTACACTTGAACACTGTTTATAATTAAAATTTGTGATTATGATACAGAAATGACACTTCAAAAGATGAAAAAAATTAGCATTAAAAATATAAAGTTATGCAGCAAATGTCAGATCTTAAAGTTAACTTGCCCTGTTAAACAAAAACTATAGGGCTAAATCTCAAAGTTATTGCTGAAATGGGGATACTAATGTGGAAACCTGTGCTTGAAGGTTTCCTGTAGCATCCTCATCTTAGAGTTAAATTCTAGGGCAGGCGCTACCTCGGCAACTTGCCAAGGAGCGTAGCACTATCCTCTGTGATACCTGCAGCAGCACTTCTGCACCACCACGTGTATCAGCTTTTGGTATCCATAGGACTCCATGGAGGCTTGCACTTCCGGCAGCGAGTTCGGCACGACTTGCTCTCGCAAGATCACGTAGCGCCACGGAGTGATCACAGAGGGAGACTAAGAACTATTTAATCCCAGTCTCACTCTGCTTCCGACGCGGAAAAGTAGCGGTTCGTGCCACCATGAGAATTGTTGTTATTTCATCAACTACACATGCATTAGTAATTTTCTTTCCGTATGCTATAGAATATATCTTGTGATAAATGTTCCTTATATTTTCATGCAGTTATCTACACGTCTTCGCCAGATGATAATTTAAGTACTGCCTCAGGTACAAAAATATATTGAATGACAATATGTATACTTCAACACTGTTTTCTCATTTTGTCCTATACAAATAATTATAAGCAGACTCTTTATTAAGTGATTAATTTTTGAACATACAATCTTGCAAGAAATTGTATATAAAATAGCTCACCCCTTCCAGAAAATGACAGTATTATTTGTACTCCAAGGGATTACTGTGGAATAAATATAACCATTCAAAATTCAACTCTATATCAACTATCGAATCGATCTTAACTTACAATGGAATTTTTAGTGATCCGATAAAACAAATGAAATGAAACAAAATAATGAAACGAAATAACGAAAACTAAATTATTTTGAAATTAAACTAAACTAATTTTACAGCCGTGCACACCTCTATTGTACACTATATAAATACAATCTTCTGCCTCAAACAGATATTTACATTATATCTTTATAATTTAGAAATTACACATGTATTAGTGATTTTCTTTTCTTTGGTTATAGAATATATCTTGTGATAAATGTTTCTTATATATTCATGCAGTTACCTACACGACTTCACCAGATGATATCTTAAGCACTGCCTCAGGTAGAAAAATATATTGAATGGCAATATGTACACTTGAACACTGTTTATAATTATCATTTGTGATTATGATTCAGAAATGACACTTCAAAAGATGAAAAAAATTAGGATTAAAAATATAAAGTTAAGCAGCAAATGTCAGATCTTAAAATTAACTTGCCCTGTTAAAAAAAACAATAGGGCTACATCTCAAAGTTATTGCTAAAATGGGGACACTAAAGGGGAAACCTGTGCCTGAAGGTTTCCCTGTAGTATCCTCATCTTAGAGTTAAATTCCAGGGCAGGCGCTAACTCTGCACCTTGCCAAGGTGCGTAGCACTATCCTCTGTGATACCTGCAGCAGCACATCTGCACCACCATGAGTAACAGCTCCTGGCATCCATAGGACTCGATGAAGGCTTGCATTTCCGGGCAGCGAGTTTGGCACGACTTACAGGGTTATCCAAAGAGATTCGAAAAGTCACCGCACGTTCGGTGACTTTTCGTTCTCTTCAATTCGGTTCCTTTTGCCGATTGCATTTCGGTGACCCTGCGGTGTATTCAGCAAGCATCACAGGGCCCCCGAATTGCAGGGAAAAGCTGCCGAAAACCTGACGACAACTAACCGAATGCACTATGAAAACAAGCAAAAACATCTGGATTAACCTTCGAAGAGGAGCCGAACAGGAGCCGAAAAGGAGCCGAATCACACAGAGCCGAAGCAGCTGTGAGGTAGAGGAGGCAGTGAATAAATTAGAAAAACCATTTGTATGAATCTGGGAAAAAGAAACGCTGTTTGCAAAGAAACTACTGAGCGAAAATGTCTGAAATTTTCACAGGAGATCCAGGGAATGATAATAAAGAGGGCTGTTACAAAAAAAATAAGCAAACTGAAAAAAAAAAAAAAAAAAAATCGGACTTTTAATTTTTTTTTAAAAAATCCAGAAAAATGCTTAAAGTATCCTAAAAAATCTATAAATAAAGAGACTTTTTGCTGCAGAATTTTATAATGAACGGTTTATTAGATATTGAATTAAAACGAGAATATTTTTAACATTGAAGTCTATGGGATTCTCCTGAATAAATTTGCCGAATTAAACCACCGAATGGCAGGGCATTAGGGGAACCTTTCACTGCTGGTTTGTGTTCTCTGAATAGCCGAAGCAGTGCTTTTTGATGGGGATTTCACTGCCCTCGAACAGGGACCGAACAGGCACCGTATGTTCAGGCAATTCGACAGGATTTGGCGAATTGCCTGCTCTCTGAATAGCCGAATGGTCAGGAAAGGTAACCGAACCCTGATTTTCAGCGTTCGGTTACCTTTCTCAAGCAATTCGAATCTCTTTGGATAACCCTGTTACTCTCGCAAGATCACGTAGTGCCACAAAGTGATCACAGAGGAAGACTAAGAACTATTTAATCCTACTCTCACTCTGCCTCTGAAGCGAAAAAGCAGCGGTTCGTGCCACCCTGAGAATTGAGTATTGGTTTAGAGCATGTTAAATCATTTTGCATTTGCAGAATCATTTAGCACCAACTTTTGGGAGTTGCTAAAAATTGGTAGCTGCATTTCAGCAGGCATAGAGTGGAGCAGAGTAAAGAACGAGCAGTGGAGTCCATTATTTCTGTAAAGGGATAATATATACCAGCTTTTAAAGTTTATGGAATTCTTATATAGAGTAGAAATAATAGTGTTACTTGCCTGCTACATGCAAGCATTATACCTAAATATACATTTTTACTTTTTATTGAAATATATTTTGATGTTGCATCACTAATTTCTCATTTTTCCAATACAAATACTCAAGTCATAAGCAGAATCTTTGTTAAGTGATTATTTTTTGAAAGTACAAACTTGCAAGAAATTGTAATTAAAATAGCCCACCCTTCCAGAAAATAACACTATTATTTGTGCACCATGGAATTACTGTGAAATAAATATATCCAATAATAAAACAACTTTATATACCGTAATTTTAAAATTGTACACTATCTAAATATAATCATTTGTCTCGAACTGATATTTATATTATATCCTAATTATTATTATTTCATCAACTACACATGCATTAGTAATTTTCTTTCCTTAGGCTATAGAATATATCTTGTGATAAATGTTCCTTATATTTTCATGCAGTTACCTACACGTCTTCGCCAGATGATAACTTAAGTACTGCCTCAGGTACAAAAATATATTGAATGACAATATGTACACTTGAACACTGTTTATAATTAAAATTTGTGATTATGATATAGAAATGACACTTCAAAAGATGAAAAAAATTTGCATTAAAAATATAAAGTTATGCAGCAAATGTCAGATCTTAAAGTTAACTTGCCCTGTTAAACAAAAACTATAGGGCTAAATCTCAAAGTTATTGCTGAAATGGGGACACTAATGTGGGAACCTGTGCTTGAAGGTTTCCCTGTAGCATCCTCATCTTAGAGTTAAATTCTAGGGCAGGCGCTACCTCGGCAACTTGCCAAGGAGCGTAGCACTATCCTCTGTGATACCTGCAGCAGCACTTCTGCACCACCACGTGTATCAGCCTTTGGTATCCATAGGACTCCATGGAGGCTTGCACTTCCAGGCAGCGAGTTCGGCACGACTTGCTCTCGCAAGATCACGTAGCGCCACAGAGTGATCACAGAGGGAGACTAAGAACTATTTAATCCCAGTCTCACTCTGCTTCCGATGCGGAAAAGTAGCGGTTCGTGCCACCATGAGAATTGTTATTATTTCATCAACTACACATGCATTAGTAATTTTCTTTCCTTAGGCTATAGAATATATCTTGTGATAAATGTTCCTTATATTTTCATGCAGTTATCTACACATCTTCGCCAGATGATAATTTAAGTACTGCCTCAGGTACAAAAATATATTGAATGACAATATGTACACTTGAACACTGTTTACAATTATCATTTGTTATTATTATTCAGAAATGACACTTCAAAATGTGAAACAAATTAGAATTGAAATATATATAATGTTATGCGGCAAATTTCAGATCTTAAAGTTAATTTGCACTGTTAAACAAAAAATATAGGGCTAAATTACAAAGTTATCACTAAAATGGGGACACTAATGGGGAAAACCTGTGCCTTCAGGTTCTTCCTGAGCATCCCCATTTTAGCATTAGATTCCAGGCGCTACCTCGGCACCTTGCCTCCAACCGTAGCGCTATCCTCTGTGATACTTGCAGTAGCGCTTCTGCGCCACCACGATTATCACCTCCTGGAGTTCATAGGACTTTATGAAGGGTTGTGCTGCCAGGCCGCGAGCCATTCGCAATTTTGCACTTGCAAGATCGCACTGTGCCGCAGAGTGATCACGGAGGGAGACTGGGAGCTCTTTGTTGCTAGTCTCACTCTACTCTTGGTGAGAAAAAGCAGCGGATCGGGCCACCCTGAAAGCTGAGTATAGGATTTGTTTTGGGGGGGGGTTATAGCATGATAAATGATTTTGCATTTGCAGAATGATTAGGACCAGGTTTTAGGAGTTGTTAAAATTTATAGCCGCATTGCAGCAGGCATGGAGTCGGGCAGAGTAAAGAACAAGCAGTGGAGTCCATTATTTTCAGACAGCAATATTATACCAGCTTTTCTAATTTCAGGAATACCTATATAGAGTAGAAATAATAGTGTTAGTTGTCTTCTGCATGCAAGCATTATAAATTTGTGTTTAGTTTCACTCCGAATCCAAATTTTGAAGAAATTTACCTGATTCGTATTTCGGAAGCACTTTCGAAATATGAATCGGATCCATCTGAATTTAATAGAATAGGGAACGAAGCAAAATAAAATGAAGTGCAACAAATTGTTTCCATTTTTCAAAATTAATTTGTTGTATTTCGTTGTGCACTCCAAAATTGTACAGCAATTTCACCAAAAGATCTTGAAATATGCCTGAAAAATCCTAAACATTAAATAAATAAAGAGTCTTTTTGTTGCAAGTGAAAAGAAGAAATGGTTGAATAAATATTTGATAGAAAACGGGAAATATTTTTTACATTTAAACCTATGGGATTATTTTTAGGGTATTTTTATTGTAGTACTAGCTGTAATTTAATTTGGTATTGGCTGTATTTTATTCTTATTTAGTCTCTGGCTCTTATTTTCATTGTAGTACCAGCTAGTATTTTCTTTTAGTACAGGTTTGTATTTTTATTAAAGTTCCAGCTGTAATTTATTTTGGTACCAGCTGTTTGTTATTTTTATTTTACCATTAGCTTCTAGTTTCATTGTAGTACTGGCTAGTGTTTTCTTTTAGTACCTGCTGAAATTTATTTTGGATCTGTCTGTATTTTAGTTTAATTTAATCATTGGCTGTTATTTTCATTGTAGTACCAACTGGTATTTAGCTTGTAGTACCGGCTGTAATTTATTTTGGTACCGGCTGTTTTTTTAAAAAAAAAATGTCTCTGGCTTTTATTTTCATTGTAGTACCGGCTGGTAATTTCTTTTAGTTTCGACTGGTATTTTTATTGTAGAACCGGCTGGCAATTTTTTACTCGCTACTATTTTTCATTGTAGTGCCGGCTGTATTTTATTTTAGTACGGCTAGTATTTTCATTTTATTTTAGTACTGGCTGGTATTTTATTCTAGTACCAGCAGGTTTTTTCATTTTATTATAGTAATGGCTAGTTTCTGTGCTTGGTGCTGAAATATATTAAGGATTACATATCATTTTTCTTTACCCTAATCTAAGTAATTAAATCCTCTGTTTCACATTCCGACATAACTAAAAAAAAGAAATTACTAATAAAAACGAGATACGAGTCAACCCAAAATGCTAAAGAACAAATAAAAATGAAATACGAAGCCATCCATAACACGAAATACCAGCCATCCGAACTAATGAATAGGTTTGAAATACGAATCGCGGTAACGTATAACGAATGATTCGAAATGGAAAAAAAGGGAATGGAGAAAAACCAGAATGAAATGATCCGAAACTTAACAAATTTTTTGCCATGAACATGTCTAGCAAGCATTATATCGAAATATACATCTTTAAATTTTATCGAAATATTTTTTACGTTACATCACTAATTTCTCATTTTGTCTAATACAAATAATTATAATCAGACTCTTTATTAAGTGATTATTTTTTGAACATACAATCTTGCAAGAAATTGTAATTAAAATAGCCCACCCTTCCAGAAAATAACACTATTATTTGCACTCCAAGGAATTACTGTGGAATAAATATAACCATAAATAGAACAATTTTAAATACTGTAATTTTAAAATTGTACACTAGAGTTGTTCATTCGTTTCGTAATGAATCGCAATTCGTTTGACAATTCGTTAATTCATATTTCGGAAGTTCTTCCAGAATAACGAATTGATTTCATCCGAATTGACACGGAAACTAAACAAAATTAATTTGTTATACTGTTTCACAAGAGAACCATTGATTAAATGATTCCTGAGCAGGATTTGATTCATTGGGGTTTTATTTAGTGATCCGAAATTTGAATCACTATCAACTATCAAATCGATCCCAACTTACTATACATACAATTACTAAACCAAACAACATTATGAAATGAATAAGATACGTTTGGCTGTTTCACAAAGCACCCTGTCCCTGTAAATTGGTCTGTGGTGCTGAATCTATTGTCAGCACAACAGGCCAATGTACAGCTCAACATTTAACTATAGGTTGCCTTTTAACAGCAGGATTTGATTTATTCTGGCTTTTTTTCGTGATCCGAAATTTGACTCTATATCAACTGTCGAATCGATCTTAAGTTAAAATGGAATTTTTAGTGATACGATATAAGAAACAAAACGAAACAAAATAATGAAACGAAATAACGAAAACTAAATTATTTTGAAATGAAACTAAACTAATTTTCCAGCCGTGCACACCTCTACTGTACACAATATAAATACAATCTTCTGCCTCAAAGATATTTACATTATATCTTTATTATTCTTAATTTAGAAATTACACATGTATTAGTGATTTTCTTTTCTTCGGTTATAGAATATATCTTGTGATAAATGTTCCT
>RXON01001446.1:0-26394 GCA_009667805.1 Leptobrachium leishanense
ACATTCAACATTTACATTTATATGTAATCTACATTCCATGGACAAAATCTATTGCAAACAACAATGTCTTGCAAAGTTTATTAAGCAACAAAAAGTGTACAATACGTTATATATTATTCAGTCTGTAATAAATATATGCAGCACAAGATTCAACAAAGAGCGTTGAACAGATGCAGATACCCGCAGAAGAGAATGCTAAGAGCACCAGCAATAAATCCTTTGATCTCTTGACTCCACATGGGATAGACACAGCACTCTACATCAATTTCACAAAAAGCAAAGACAGGAGAAGCGAACTCAGTGTGAAAGGCAGAGAATATCCTGCAATGAAATAAAGAAAGGCATTTGTATTATCTTATTTACATCTGAAGAATGCATGTTTGTTTAAATTGTTATGAGCACATTGTCCATAAATGGGATTATGTATCACATGAAAGGGAGGTCTGTAAATATACAGAGTGCAAACTTTAATCTCTTACAAATGGGGCAATGTGTGGGTCAATATAGCAATCTGGCCAATCGGATCAACAGCTTTGGTCAATGGAAATACAGTATATGAATGTAGGAGGACAAGAAATAATCTATGTGTATGTTGTGTCCATGAATTTATATGAACGTGTGAGTTAGGGTGGTGGGTGTATGTGTATGAAGGGGTGACATTCTGGAAAGTGTGAGTGTGTGTAACTGATGCGTGCATGTTTTGAGTGTGACTATTCAAAGGCATTGTTGTGTTTTGCAAATTGCAGATTTAAAACTATATTCCCAGAAAATAGCCTAATTAACGGTTACATTTTTCTTAATTATAGGAAAACCTCTGCTGTTATAAACATTTTAAAACATACTTTTGCAATAAAGTATGGCAAATTGTACTTACTGTCAAGGGTGCTGGATGAAAAGTCTGTTTTACCTATGGGAAATTAATTAAAAAATGTATTACATCGATTTCTCAATGAAAAGTAATGAAAACAACTGTAAAGAATAAATATTAGAGAAACACTACAGCATGTGGTTTACCCCTTTTAATGGCCAGATACAACATATCACCATTATACAATCATCATTAGCTCCTTTTCAATAGTGTGTTAATATAGCTTTTTAATATGCCGTTCACTTTTTGTATCTGATTAGAAAGCTAACATTGCTTCTTCTAGGACTATTAGCACAGGTTTATAAACATTATGACTTTAATGTAGTTTCTTATAGAATAGCCTTATAGTGCTGAAGTTCACAGCTATATGTCAATTAAACAAGCAACTTGCTATTTAGTAGAGACTTTACTGTAGTTAAGAGTTGTAATGGTAATGAATTGATGACATTTGGATTCCATTCTTATGTAAATTAGATTGTTCATTCTTTGGGTCAACTGTTTAGGTAACATTTCTAATATTGTAAACTTGTAATTTCATCCTCACATCATTCAAATATGCTTCTTTGCTTCGTGTCCATATTTGATCAGCACACAACACCTTCAAGTCTATTCAAAGAACGGAGAAAATCAGGAGAACAGAACAATCTAGACCAGACGACCAATTTGGAAAGTGAGTAAATGGGAGAATTTTTCTGGTTTGGCTATTTTGACCTAGAATTTTCACTTCTCCAGTCATTCTCCTGAGTTTCCATGTTCTTTTTAATTATTCTTTATTTATTCTTCATTTTATTCTTTATTTCTTTGAATAGACCTGTTTGCTGTTTTGGACATCTGTTCCAAACATTAATGAGACTTTTTTAAATCTTCAAAGTGCATCATTTTGCATTATGAAAATTTTACAAGGGAGTTTAACATGCAATTAAAGCGGCTTACCCTCAGCAGTCAAGGGCAAAGTGATTATTGCTGATCCAGCAGAGCTGTATTCAGATGCAAGTGAACGGAGACTGCAGTCCTGTAATGGAATGGAAAGTCTGTAGTTACAACAAGCAATTTATAAAAATGGAACCACTTGAAATTTTAATAATCAATTTGTTTTTAAAGTGCTGTTCTAAATGTGGGATCAAAAGTATTATTTCAGTTTTGACATCAAGAGTCATATACTATTGCATAATAATTATATTTACATGATATTTTATGTGGGACTTTCTTTTAAATATTTGATAGAAAATGTAGATCTTATTTTTGGCTGTGTCAAATCAAATTCCATTTGAGATGAAGCAACATCTTTATTTCATTATCATATGCAAAATCTTACCTGCACACAAGTTCCATTACAGATCGTCACATTCGCTGAAAGGTTGACAAAATCCGAATTGGTAATTTTGAAGACTTTCATTGCAAAGCGGGCTTCAGCACTATTTCCATTCTGTCTCACACTCACAAGACCTTCAGCATCACCTGTAGCTGGACAACTGAAATAAGGAGACAAATGTATTTGAGATATAATTCTATGAGTTAAGTATATACAAATGAAAAAACAACCTTTGATAAAGCAAAAACAATTCATTATTAATTTTAGCATCACTGCTTCAGTAACAGAAAGTCAAGAAAAAATGTTTTATCCATCAATGTCCATCTCATCCATTCGTACATATACATTACATGTTTACCACACATACATATCTGCTTATTCATTATGGAAATATTCTCTTTTTTTATAAAAAGACTTCTTCGGAAAATCTAACCATTTGTAATAATGATTTGTTCCTTAAAGGGCCACTACCACCAAATGAAATGTCCTTATTGTGTTTATTTTATGTTGCTGATATCTTACTCGTGATTTGTTTTTCTCTTGTTTAGTTAATAAAATATTTTACCCTGTATGTGTCACTGGGTGCATTCTTTTTGTGCTATGTTTTGGTGTAAACTGCCCCCCACAGTATCTTTACCTCACTTGGACCTCACTGGGTGCCATTGGCCATGGAATGGAGTCTGTTGGTTGATCACTGACTCAAATCATGGTATTGTTTGGGATGTATTCAAAGGACATCCCCAGGGTAGTTTCAAAGGCTTTTAAGCTCCCTGACATGTCTCATTCAGCTGCCATCTCTTATCTTAGTCAGCCAGGAGAACAATACCCTCCTGCCACCTTATCTAAACAACCTGCCTTCCGTCTCAATAACTGCTAAATATTTTAAAATGAAAAAACAAGAACCACAAAGCAATATTCCCGTTTTAATTTAATATCTAATAAACTGTTTATTATTTTATTCTGCAGTAAAAAGTCTCTTTGTTTACAGTTTTTTAGGATATTTTCGGTATTTTTCAGAAACCTTTTTTCCTCCCTTTTTAGTTTTTTCATTTTTCCTTAACAGACCTTTTTATTATCATTCATTGGATCTTATATGTAAATTCCAGGCATTTTCGTTCAGTAGTTTTTTGCAAACAGCGTTTTAATTTTCAAACATTCAAACGTACTGTTTTTTTTTCTTTTAAGTCGACTTTTTCTGGCGGCTGCTCTGAGCTGTGTTCAGCGGCTCCTTGGATTTTTCGGTTTTCCCTGCACTCCGGGGACCCTGCGGTGCTTGCTGAATACACCGCAGGGTGGGGAACTTTGAATCCCCGAATTGCAGGGAATCGCGGGGAAAGGGAGGCCACTGAAATGTCGGCGACATTTCGGTGCTCTCTGAATAACCCCTATAATTTACTCTCTAGGTGCTACTTATTATAACTGATGTTCCCTGACCAGTTTGTTGCTCTCTCCCTCTTCCTTTTTTACCCCTGTCTTTTTAAATCTCTCTTTTTTGAGTCACAGTTGATATAGAAAATTAATTATAATAATTATCTTTGTGGCTTTCCACTTATTAATCAAACTGCAAGCATGTAGGCCACACGGGTAACATATACTATTGTTTAATTTAATAATTCAGAAATAACGAGCTTATAATACCTATTTATCATTCCATTGTGTATCACTGGGGCACACAAACTCTTGCCATAAGGCTAGGGTCAGACGAACGCATTTTCACGTTGTCTGTGAAAAAGTGCGTTCGAACAAATGGACGCATTTTTTCACGGAGTACGCGAGAGCGGTCATACTATGCGCATTTGCGTTCGTGATTTTGTACGGATCATCAATAAAACACTTTGTGCATCTGGACGTTATGTTGGCCGGACATTAGTAGCGTCTGACATCTCCTAATCACACACACACGCCGCTAGCAGACGCAGGCGACTCTGTACAACCGTACTAGAGGTTTTACGTTCTCGAAAAAATGCGTTCATTTTCCACTTGCGTTGCGCAGCCGGACTTTTGTGCGACCGCACTTCGTATATTGGCCGTCATTGCCCGTCATTTGCTGCTAGTGCGGCCGTGATTAAGTGCGCCTGCACGCGCGTTCGCACTGCCTCAGTCTGACCCTAGCCTAAGCAGAGCAGTTACACTGAATGTTATTCTACAACACACAACCCTCAAGCAGTTCTAAAGCTAACTAAACTCCTTTTCTGTCAGCCGCTATTTCTGTGACACAGGACCTGAGATACAAACAGTCAATGCACAACTAACAGGATTATTCAGAGAGTGGTGAAAACCAGCAGTGGCAGGAGAAGAGAACAATCTAGACCAAATAGCCGATTTGGAAAGTGAGATAAATGGGCGAATTTTACTGGTTTGGCTATTTTGACCTAGAATTTTCACTTATCCAGTCATTCTCCTGAGGTTCACTTTTTTCTGAATAGACCTGTAAGGGACAACAGTGAAGTAGATAATGAGAAGGCTCACTTATACAGTATATGTCACATGCACTACAACTATCGGATACATTATGAGGGGTGCTAATTACCCTCATTGCAGAGCTGAAGTAAAACAGCTGAACATACTGTATATGTATTATAGAGAATGTGTCGGCGCGATGTCAGCTATACCATGAAAGTGCAATAGAAGTATAAAAGTGAAGTAACCCATGCAAATATAGTGATTATAATCAAAAGTGCTCCCTCAATGAATAACCAAAACACAACTAAAAGCTCAAAAAGATGTGTCATACATAAAAGTAAAAAAGGGCAACAATCCATACGGCGCACAAAATATTTATTTTATATTTTTTGCACCATCTGGATTTTTGCTAACACAAATACACAGTGATACACACATAGCATGTACAATGGGATTAACAATTACATTCCATTTTTAATTGCTTTAAGACACTATTCCCATCCCCATTCTTTTGCAAACATACAGTGAAGTAGATGAAGGGAACCCTCTCAAGTCTCCTTGCTGCTGTGGATTATTACTTTCTGTTCTACATGTCCTCAACTTTTTATTAATCTCAGTGCACACCTCCAATATGAAGCCTGTGCTTAAAGATAACACATTAGGGCTTACATGGTTTGAACGTATGTATTGGGATTTAGATTCTACGTGTGCATTATGTTATCCAAATGATCAGCAAATGTATAGTTTTTCAATAAATTCATATTAAATATGCTTCACCCACACACCTATCAAACTAGTTATTTGCAAATGGGTCTCATGATGTCACTGTGCCAATGAGCATTGAAGGCTGAGTGTAGGAACCTACAGCAAGTCTGTAACTGTTATTGAGTTGGTAAAGAAACCAATACGTCAGTGGATTGGCCTGCAGGAACTGGACACCCAAAAACCAGTTCCATGGCTGCACCCACTCCTGGATTCAAGGTATGTTGTCATTTGCAATAACCATTTAAGTAGTAAGATATTGAATTGATATTTAATTAACTACACACAGACCTGAATCAAATGACAGGAAAAGGAAATTAATTGAATATAAAAAGTGACACAGGCATAGAGGGGTTTAAATTAACATTCATAGTGTCCTACTAAGTGTAGCATCTAGAGTACATTCATCGGTGATCACTGCAGCACCAGGGAATGGGTACGTCACTTATTATCATAAGAAAGGTTTCTTGCACATACTAAAATCTTGCAAATTGAATGTCATAAGCATTAAAAATAAGCTGACATTTCCATAATTCATTATTTAAAAAAAAAGGTTACATTGTAATGAAATCCTTGGAAAAAAATATTTCTTCTATTAAACCAGTATTGTGCAAGTTACAGGAGTGCTGTTCCCTTATGTCCATTATGATATGTTAAGCCTGATGTCTAACCACACAAAGCAGCTGGTACAGACATATTGACACAATATACACATACCCATTTTTTAGCAGGTCATATTGAGTTGTTGAGTCAGGAGTGGGAGAGGCAAATATTCCAGTCACTTTGAGAGCAAAGTTATTGGCATCAAGGTCATATATAATTACTGAAATATATATGTTGTCTTCCACCTTCAACGGGGTTTGATCTGTCACTGGTCCAGTAAAATCTTCATTTGTGAAGGCCTGCATCGTTACTGTAAATTTACCATTTCCATGTAGCCCAGGGACATCAATTATAACTAGCCTAAAAAAGACATTTGAATATTGTGAACTTTCTACTACAGAATTAAAAACTGTTTTGCACCAAAAATCAATAAACAGAATGTAGATTACATTATATGTGTACCAAGTTTTTATGAGGTTTTATAACATATCCTGTAATTTTCCATACTTTAAAATCAAATAACACCTGAATAGCATTTTCATATATGAAAATAAGGTTAACCCATTCTTGTGATTTTTAAACCCCTTCTATTAAGACCCTAAGTCATGAAATGTATTAAAAAAAAAACACTGTCCTTGCAAAATTGGGTGACAAAAAGTATGGCGGTATAAGGGGCAGTGATTGCAGTTTCTCAATTCTGCAGTTCTCTAAATTACAATTTGAAAGAATTCTTTTCTAATGTTGCATAATGATGTGACCTCTGAGTTGGTTTGCTAAACCGTAGAAATTGTATTTGAAAAAATATCTGATTAAAAATATACCAGATCTTCAATTTAAAGATTTTGTTTGTTTTAAAACTCAGATATTTGCATGTAAATCACACAGATCATTTGTTAAAGTAACAACATAGTAAAGCTCGATTTATTGCTAAATCCAGCCTGTAATGTGTTTAAAAGTCTTTCAAAATGATTGCTAAACCAGCAGACATGAAAAGTCTTAAAGTTAAGCTCTTTCACTTCGGCGCAGTTCGGTAGTGCGCTGAAGATGGAGTCACAGAAGCCTAATTAAAAAGTTGGAGAACGTTGCTTAAGAGCACCGAAAAGCACCGAAGAGCACCAAAGTGGCCTTGGCGAATTCCACTGAAGTGCAAAAAAGAAAAAACTGAAATCTCCTCAGCTCCTACTAGGCGTTTAAACCAATAAAAATGCATTCAAATGTGACTAAATTTTAAAAAGATCCTTTAAAATTAATAGTAAGGTCTGTAATAGAATTAAAAAAACTCTTTTTAAAAAAATTGGGAAATAAAAATCTCATCTAAAAAATACAAAAAGCAGCTCTAAAATTAAATAAAATAAAAAGTTTTTTTAACAAAAATGAAAAGAATAAACGTTTTTTTAAAATTAAAAATGATATTACTTTTTTACATTGAAACCTATGGGATTCGCCTGTCGAACTGAAACACCAAAAATAAGGGCATTTCGCCAACACTTCTGTGCGGTTAAGCATTCTGTGAACAGATGAACCATTACTTCTCAGTGGGACAATTTTGCTGCTGTCAAACACCGCCGATCTGCGGTGACTTGCACCATATTTCGCTGCGAATTCACCTGTTTTGCTGAAATGACAGCTTAGTGCATAGACAAACTGCCCCAAAATTGCACCAAATGGTGAAATTCACCATTCAGTGCAAATCGGTTTCAAGTTCTGTGCTTAGTGAATAAACCCTTTATTATGAATTGGCCTTTCCATTAGCAACATCATGACAGAGGTTAGCATCTACTCATCTGCAATATGTTCTCTCTGCTAACTGGGTGTATGAACAATACTCACCCTATCACTGGGTTCAGAGTTGAGTTAAGGGCAATTGATGTTTTCAGTGGATAGGTGCAGGAAAAGTTTACTTTGAAATTGCTCCTGGTTATGAGAAGGGACTTGCTAGGACTAATGTGCAAAGTATTGCTGTAAGTAATATGTGTTTGATTGGCCTGTGAGAATGAGAAAACAAAAAGAACATTTGTTAGCAAATCATTGCACGTTCTGAATGTTTATCCAGACGATCTCTATGGATTTTTCACATTTATTTTTGTCGAATTTGACACAAATTCATCACAAATCACTGTTTAAAGAATAGCAAGAGATAAGAAGCATACAGCAAAGCATTCTGAAAGCTCACTGCCACTTTGTGACTATTATTAGGTGCTAAACAAACAAGTACAATTTACAAGAACATTCAAACAGTGATAAGAAGTTAAGTTTTTGTCTGACTTTGGATATTTATTGTATCTGTGCAAAATATGTTACTTGTTTTCAATTCTAAATCTCAGCTCACTATTCTTTCTGGGTCTCATACAAGCATGGGCTGAGATATTGTCACATTTATTACAATTCTGAAACCCACACAGGTCTTTTCAAAGAAAGGTGAAGCTCAGGAGAATGGCTGGAGAAGTGAAAATTCTAGATCAAAGTAGCCAAACCAGAAAAATTCTCCCATTTATCTCACTTTTCATATCGGCTATTTGGTATAGATTGTTCTCTTCTCCTGACAGTTCTCCTGGTTTTCACCTTTCTCTGAATAACCCTGATATGTGATAGGGTTATTCAGAGAGGTGAAAACCAGGAGAATTGCCACCTCTCACTGAATAACCCTGATAATCTCAGAAAAGACATGCCTCTTTGTGATAAGGTAACTCAAGGTTTATGTACACAGATGTATTTAGTCATTTTGTAAAATATTTGTAATATTGTTATCTTGCAAAAAAGGGTTGTGTATAACACAACAGTGATATACTATTTAAAACATGTCATAAATACATTGCTTATAGAGAGATTGTTTTACTCTTTCATACTGCTTTATGTTTAACAAGCACATGTGTTTTTAAGACTTGTACTCACAGTTGCTATGTTGCCACAGGCTCCACTGCTTAATGCAGATGATAAAACCATTGTAGATGTATTGTTAACAACCTCCCTTTGTCCCAAGCAGTTGGTGGCAGTGTTGGTAATCAGGTGTAAATCAGAGGAGTTAAATTTACTTCTTTCTAGTTGACACTTTGGTATATATATCTTCATGTTTCCTCCGTTACACTCAGTAACTGTGGGTGGTGGTGTGGCTGAAAGAAAAAAGAGGGATAAATTCACTTGTGGTAATATGTTTTTTCTACTACACCCTCACCAAAATATACTGGGCTATTCAGAGAGAGGTGAAAACCTTGAGAATTGGCAGAAGAATGAACAATCTACACCAAATAGCCAATTTGGAAAGTGAGATAAATGGGAGAATGTTTCTGGTTTGACTATTTTGACCTAGAATTTTCACTTCTCCAGTCATTCTCAAGGGTTTCACCTCTCTCTGAATAGCCCTGATAGTATGCTTAAACCAGCACTGGTAGTGCCACAGCTTTCTACAGCTCGTTGGAGCAGACTTTAAGGCTAGGGTCAGACAAAATCATTTTTCCCCCCGAACGTGAAAAAGTGCGTCCGAACGCATTGACGTATTTTTTCACGGAAGGCGCAAAAACGGTCAGACGACGCGCATTTTCGGTCGTGATTTTGTACGGATCGTCAATAAAACTCTTTTTGCGTCTGGACGTTATGTAGGCTGGACATTAGCAGCGTCTGACATCTCCTAATCATGCACACATGCCGCTATGCCGCAGCTGCGCACTCAGTACGTCAGTACTAGCGGTTCAGCGTTCTCAAAAAAATGCGTTCAAATTCCACTTGCGTTGCACGGCCGGACTTTTGTGCGGCCGTACTATTGGCCATCATTGCCCGTCAACTGCTGCTAGTGCAGCCGTAATTATCTGCGCCAGAATGCACGTTCAAAGTGCGCTGGTCTGACCCCAGCCTTAAATAGCGTAATTTGACTACTGAAAATTTTCCGTTATTAAATTTATTCACGCATAGGGAATCAGTTGTGTTCGGGGATGAGATGAACACTAATTCCTGCACCTATGGCTCTGAGATATTTAAAGTAGATCAGTTTTTGTTATTAAAGAATGAGGTTTAACAAGGCACATTGGTACTCAGGATCAATTTACTTTTCCAATTTATGCACCCCATCTTAATACCAATATGTATGTGGCATCAGTTTTGGTATAACCCCATTGACATAAGATAAGAAGTCTATTTAATTTGAAAGTTGTGTGATTACAGTACATGTCACTATACCTTTTGATATATATAAAGCTGTATTGCAGATGCAGCCACTGATGGCATCAGTCTTTTCATCACTGGCACATTGCGCAGAAGCTCTCAAGACTAAAAGGAAGAAAAATATCACACGCTCATCTTTAATATACATACTGTAATTGTCTATATTTATCTCATTCAGTCATAAACATATATGTTGAGACACCCATAATTTTATCCTATACAACAAAATGGTCGAACTGAAAATGTTATTTTAATTTTAATCCATGTTTCAGAATGTGAAAAGCCAAAACAGAATGTCATTCCATGTGAGACAGAGGTGCTGTGGTTTTGGGTGCAGGAATTATTTACATTGCTATACCAAAGATCAATTAAAAACATATACATTATGTTTTGTATCCAGAGCTTGAATTGCATTAATATCAATTTTCCTAATTGAAGACCTGCCATTCTTCTAATAATTATTCGATTACTAAATCCTTTCTTTTCAGCCAATTTATACTTTATTATGTGACAAATATGTGTGATTCATTTGGCAAATTTAAGCAAATTGAATTTGTCAGATTGTCACAGGCAGCTTTACACCTGTAATTTAATTTATTTTTGAAGTATATGTCACATATTGTGAGAAAACCTATACGTTACATGGTCACTTACTATGAGGCAAAGTGAGTGTGGGAATTTAATATTTTTGTTACGGATAGTTAGGCAATAATCATTTCACACCCTGTTGTACTCTACTTTTTCTTACCTTGAACCACTCCGCAAAGGGCAAAAATCAGCGCTAGATACACCTTCATTGTCATATGCTGGCAAAGCCTAGAAAAGAAAGGAATCTGGTTTTCTTACCTGGGCAACACACGTTTGACCAACGTTGACCACACAGACTACAATTTAAGTACTTTATATTGTGTGGAATAGCTATAATATAACATTACAAGTTTATATTAGTTTATTTAAGGTGTGCTCACTAAAACAGTCACTTCATTACATTTGAATTACTCTTTGATCCTTGAACCTAAACTCAAATGCAAGTATGAAAAATTTATCCTAGAAAGACATAAAAACATTCACAGTTTTATTAACTTATTTTTCTTTTTCTAAATACAGCATTGTTAATATTAATCAGTATATTAACATTGGTTTATATCTTAACGCTGGCGGTATACCTTTCTTATGCCTTAAGTTTAGATTTCTTACCTTGTATGGAAGCAGTCTGTATATGGAGTTGGTATATGATGTTTTGCATTGATGGTGTGAGCTTTTTATACAGAGAGATCCTTGAGGAATTCTATATCCACCCTAGACAGGTATGAAAGAGCGAACATTTGATACGTAATGCATTTGAAGGATTGGTTTTAATGACATTTTTGTAAATAATTACTACTTAGCCTCCAGATAGCAGCTGACAT
This sequence comes from Leptobrachium leishanense, assembly GCA_009667805.1. Classification (NCBI taxonomy): domain Eukaryota; kingdom Metazoa; phylum Chordata; class Amphibia; order Anura; family Megophryidae; genus Leptobrachium; species Leptobrachium leishanense. Next base: position 11,513 of record RXON01001446.1, read on the forward strand.
TTTTTAAAGTCTAAAAATAGTGCTTTTTGTTAGATGACGTGCGCCTGCATATATATTGACATATTTATGTACAGGGTTACCAACAAATTATTTTTACATTGGTTGTCAAGTCACCCAGGGGCTGTGGGTAGTGAAGAGGGCACACACCTTTTTCTACAGGGAGAAACACCAATCCACATGACTTTATGTGTTGCATATATTCAGATTGTTTGAAGCACTGGATATTACCACTGGTGACCAGCACAAAATGTATGCTGCTGGTCAGAAGTAGTAGTACTGATTTATAATTATTTTTCCACATTTGTATTATTTATTCCCACAGTAGCACGTCCGCGCACACTCTGTGTATCAGCACCTGGAGTCACGCGTCCGGGTCACGAGTATCACAAATATCACCACAAAGGATTGGATGATAAAATGTGGAAAAAAACTATTTTACAAGCTGTAAATCCAGATCTGTGATCTGATCTATGACCATCAGAGTGGATTCAGCCATTAAAAGTACAGGGGCTTAGTGCTCCCCAAAAACTGAGCGTTAATTTAAGGTTTATGGCTATCAGGAACTAACTCCCACCAATGTCTCTCTTTATGTGCTCAGCATTGAGCAAAATCTACCACATGCCACCAGATATAGGACCTAAAGAAGAGATTATATTTTCATAGCTTTTTTTTCCCATTTAGATATGAATGATAAGCAGATACAATGAATGAGATACAGCAACCGATTGATAGATACAGATTTAAGTGCATTTATCAAGCTTACCCTCATCATCCCAATTTGAAAACTGGTCTAGATTCACTATTGCTTGAGATGACTGAGACAGGCCTGATCCCAATGTAGTCACATCCCACAGGTCACAGCCATATTCCACAGTGAGCAATCACTTATGCCAGACCCAGTCTTGCACTTCTATTCCAGAGGAGGTGTAGAACTGCTACAGCAATCTCAACTGTGAAGTATAAGTCAGTGTGGTTGCCTGGCATCCCTGTATCCAATTGGTAGCAGCCCAACGCATATGACAAGCCCATTTTGCATATGAGTCATGTTCCACCTTTCATAGTTCGATAAACAAGGGTGGTAGCATAGTGGGTCAATAATTTCTGGCCAGAATGGTGACCCAGGCTAAAGGTGTCTAAACCTTGTAGCCTGCAGCCTGCACAGCCTCTTGAAGTTCTGCAAGTATCTGTCAATGTTCCTTCTAAATCCACAAGTAGAGCAGTACTCTCTTAAAGGATTTATTGCCCAGTAAAGAAAAAACAAGACAATAGGTGTCAGCACAAACCCAGAAAGAGACCTCCAACAGCAAAAAAGTTAGGATGGGCACATCACTTTTATCTGAAATGTTTTGGCTCGTCATATGCCTTCTTCACTTCTTTAGAAAGCCTTGAGGCCTGCCCCCTTTTTTTTGTTTTAATGTCTTCATCCAACTCACTGAAATTTTTGAAGGCTGTGCATGGCAATTTCTTAACCCCTTCAGACACAGGACATACTATGCCATCCTTCATTAAGTGGGCTTTAATGTTGCAGGACAGCATAGTACGTCCTGGGCATCTGAAGTCCGCCTCCAGCCAATACTCCCCTCTCCCGGCATTTCCAATGCAGATCTGGCTTCCATGAAGCCAGATCAGCATTTCTATACCCTCCCGGCGCACTGGCGTCATCACGCCGGGCACGATGACGTCAGTTTCAGGTGCCCCCGCCTGGAGCAGGAGGAGCACCTAAAGGGTGGGGGGATCCTTTGGATCCCTCTATCCCCCCATCACCGGAGGGTAGAGGGTAATGCCAGGCATCCCTGGAAAGGTCAGACTGAATTGGATTAACCCCTTAAGCGCCAGGCCGCGATCCAATCTGCGCCAGATCTCAGCCTATTTACAGTGGGGGTCGCCATCTTGGATGGAAGCCCCACCTCTGGGTCCCTCCCACATCAACTGACTCATCGCATATGGTGCAATGACATCATTTAACCGGGTAACCCCTAGCTAACCAGGGATTTCCTAAGGAACCCCCATATCTCCCGATCGGTCATGTTTGCTATCATTGGAAAGGCCATGAGCCAGAGCATGGCCTTTCAAATGATTTCAAACATGACCATGTTACGAGTAAAAATAAAATTTAAAAAAATAAAAATAATAATAATAAAAAAATAAAAACGTGTTGTTTTTTGTTTTGTTTTTTCTATTAACCCCTTCGCTGCTGAGTCATTTCACGACTGTGTGTTGAGCTAATTTTTACCGCTTTTGCTCATCACGTTTAAACGCGATTTGAAGCCACATTTTATTATATGACCCAGACATATTATATATTGTTCTTTCCGGCACACTCATCAGATTCATAATATATCATTATTATTATTATTATTTATTATTATTTTTTATTTATAAAGCGCCAGCATATTCAGCAGCACTGTACAATAGGCACAGTATAGACAGGGTTACAATACAATACATTGAACAACATTTGACAAACAGTACAGGAAGAGATGAGGGCCCTATTCCCGTGGGAACTCACAATATGTATACGTCATGCTCTGCCTGTATATGATAACAAAAAAATGCAATAAAATTGGAATTTTTAATCATCTACAGATTGTAAAGTGTTTTCTTTCACATTTTATCATGCAAGCCTTTGTGGTTATATTTTCTATGGGGTGTGCTTGTTAAAAAAATTAGAAATGGGGACTTGTTACATTTATTTGGGGGGAATTACGTGCTTTTTAGCAAACGCACCCCATAGAAAAAAATCATTAGTGCAGCATCATTGTTCACATTATAATTGAAATGTAAACAATATTGCTGCATTAATAAAGACACAATAAAAACACGTTTTTATTATTAATAAAAATAATTTTTTAATTCTTTTTTTTTACTTAGAACATGGTCATGTTATACATCATTCAAAAGGCCATGATCTGGTCTTTCGATTGATACCCTCCGTGACCCCCTAGCTGCCACCTTTCTGGAGATATAGGGGTTCAAAGGAACCCCCTCTGTCCACCAGGGGATTTCCTTGGGAAATCCCCAGACAGCTAGGAGTTCCCCGGCTAACTGACGTCATTGCGCCATGCACGTTGATGTCCGGTAGTGAGGGGGGACCCGGAGGTGGAGCCGCCATCCAAGATGGCGGCCCCGATCGGAGCTAGATCGCTATCTGGTGCTGAATGGCACCAGATCGCAATCCAGCACTCAAGGGGTTAAAAACAGGCATCGCTTTAAAGGGAAGACACTGCCATTCAAAGCGGTGCCTGTTTCTTTTGTGTACACCCTCCGGATCGGGAGGGAGAGGGATCCGAAAGGACGACAGGGGGGGTTGCCTGAAAATGACGTCATCGCACACGGCGCAATGACGTCATTGATGTCGGGAGGGGTATAAATTCGGCGTCTAACTTTAAGGAAGTCAGAACGCCGTGGGACCTCGGAGAGAGCGGTGAGTATTTCTCCCAGGGCTCCAGATTGCAGATGACGTGTGGGAACGTCCTCCGCATTTAGCGGGAGTCAATGAGGACGTTCCCCACACGTCATCTGCAGTGAAAGGGTTAATGCAGCACTATTGTTCACATTTCAATTATAATGTGAACAATGATGCTGCAGTAATGATTTTTTTTTTTTGCTAAAATCACGTAATTCCTCAGAAAAATAAAATAACGGGTTCCCAGTTCTTATTTTTTTAACAAAAGTACCCCATAGAATATATAACCACAAAGGCTCGGATGATAAAATGTGCAAAATATGACTTTACACACTGGGGATGATTAAAGTTTTATTGAAATTCACATTTGTTTGTACATTTTTTGTTATAGCGTTCTGGCAGAGCATGACGTATACATATAATAATGATATATTATGAATCTGCCGAAAAAAATATATATAATTTGTCTGGGTCATACAATAAAACTTGACTTAAAACTGTGTTTAAAAAAGATGAGCAAAAACTATCAAAATGAGCTCAGCACACTTATACTTTTAGAAGAGTGCCAAACTTTGATGACCCTGCATACCATTCTATGAGGGGAATATGAGCCAAAAAGAGGCAGCTGTCCTCAAACCTCTTGATGACTCAGTGTGGAAATGTCAGAAACTCGAGTAGTGTTCCAGGCTCCTTCCATCAGCTCTGCTATTAGGGTAGCGTTCAGCTTGTTACTGGCCCCTTTAAGGAACTCATAGCATTGTTCTATCTACTAGAATCCTGAAGCTGAATTCTAGTAGCTGAAGTCCTACTCTAACGAAGCAGCATCCTACTAGTGGTTTGGACATCTGAGTGGAAAGAGGCAGACCGCGCTGCTGCCACTAATGTAACAGAGCTCTGAATCCAAGCAGTGTTTCTCCATCAAGTCAGATCCCTTGAGCAGCATAGATGTCCAGGGTAATTATAGTAGCGTTTTTCCACACACCGGTCAAGACTGGATGTTGGAGTAAAGTAGGAATGAATTAGCTTTAGTGACACACACAGACAGTATATTTATACCTTGAATAAAATATATATTTCCTTGGCAGGGGGTCATTAGCATGCAGTAGCACCAGTCCCTTCTCTCCCTTTCTGGGCTTGAACAAGAAAATGGCATACCAAACCTTATTTTAACAAAAAATGCCATTATTCAGACACCCATGTCAGCAAACAAAACAATTTATCATCCAGACATGTAAAATATTCAATGTATGTTCCTAAATATCTGTGGCAAATGTATAAAGCATGGCAAACGTAGAATACAGTCGACATGTAACCATAGTGTTAGGTTACATACACCCACTGACAAATCAGTTAAGTCTAAACTGCCTAGAGGACAAGTATCAAATAACAAATGTTCAAAGAAAACATCAACTCAAACACATACCAACAGAAAGCCCAAGGTATACTTGCCCCATCAATCACTGAAAACCAATTAGTATAAGTGGTCAGTCATCATGCATTTACTGTGAAACAATGAAAAAATGAAGATCAGTCTTAATAAAATATAAAATAATGCATGAAAGCACCTACTTGGTAATCTCGATGGATCTACAATCTCTTCTGAGAAAGAAGCATCAGTGGCCATCAAAACTAGAATATTGATATCATTAAAGATTACTGGCAGTACATCAATTGTAAAAATTAACACCTTCATGTGCAGCCAAAGTCAGTTGTAAACACTCTTAACACAAATACATACCTGTAGAAAGAATAAATAAATAAACTTGGATCAATACACAATATAGCCATGTCACAGTCATATTTGAGAGAAATGGCTAGAGGAGGTGTCATGTCAGCCAGATCATGTAGGCTAACAAAGCCGTGTTGAAAACAAACAATCTGTCCCAAGAAAGAATGCAGCTCCAACTGAATCTCTCTGGTCTTCCAATGGGTGATACCTCGAGACATGGTGGCATGGCTGTGCATAGTGAAACATATGTTGGTCATTAATAATATGATGGCCTTTTAAAATAATAAGAATTGTCTCTCACTAACGACGTGTGGTCAGAAAAAACACAAATAGTGTGAGAAATGGTGGCGGGGTCGGAATCCTGCTCTCTCCCACCTGCACCTACCAGCATCTCCCTCCACCCCCATCCCTCTCCTTCTCCTCCTTCGAGACACACTGCATCCACCTGTTCTCTCCTCTGGCCCTCAGGGTGGCAGTCATCTACCGCCCACCGGGACCAACCTCCCAGTTCTTTGACCACTTTGCTACCTGGCTTTCTCACTTCCTGTCTTCTAATCTTCCATGCCTAATTCTCGGGGACTTCAACATTCCCGTTGATTATCCTTCCGCCCCTGCTGCCTCCAAACTTCTTTCACTCACGTCCTCCCTTGGACTCACACAATCCTCCCTACCCACCGTGATGGTCACGCTATTGACCTTGTCTTTTCCAACCTCTGCTCCATTTCTGAGTTCAACTGTCGCCCTTTCCCCATCTCTGAACACCACCTTCTCTCTTTCAGCCTATCTGGACTTCCTAAACACCCTGCTCCCCCACCCCACACACACACCCACAGAAATCTACATGCTGTGGACCCCCATCAATTCTCCAACCTACTTTACCACCTCCCTCACACCTCATCCTTCACCTGCCCTGATGCTGCCACTAATCACTACAACACTACTCTTATCTCTGCTCTAGACACTCTTGCTCCTCTTCGACTCTGTAAGGCCCCACGCCGCCAGCTTCAGCCCTGGCACACCCTCCAGACTCGCTACCTGTGAAGATGCTCCCGCACTGCAGAGCGTGCCTGGAGGAAATCCCGCTCTGAAGCTGATTTTGTTCACTTCAAGTTTATTCTCCGGTCATACACCTCTGCCCTCCACTTTGCCAAACAATCCTTCTCATCTCTTATATCTACGCTGTCCTCCAACCCTAAACGGCTCTGGTCCACCTTCACTACCCTCCTCTACCCACCTGCACCTCCCCCCACAGCTGCCTTCAGCGCTCAAGACGTGGCAGACTACTTCCTCAGTAAAACTCTAACTATCAGAAGCAACATCCCAACACAAGATAGTTATCTGCCACCTCCACTCCCAGAGGTCCCCTCTGCCACCCTCTGCCACTTCCTCCCAGCCACTGAGGAGGAAGTCAATTCCTTATTGTCCTCCTCACATCTCACCACGTGCCCGCTCAATCCCATTCCCTCACATCTAATTCCTCCCCTCTGCTCTCACACACATCTTCAACCTATCTCTCTCCACTGGCTCCTTCCCATCCGCCTTCAAACACGCGCTAGTTACCCCTTTACTAAAGAAACCATCCCTCGATCCCAACTCTCCATCCAACTACTGCCCTGTATCCCTGCTTCCCTTTACCTCTAAGCTCTTAGAAAAACTAGTCTTCAACCGCCTCTCCCTCTTCCTGTCCTCCAATTCCCTACTTGACCCCCTGCAATCTGGCTTCCGTCCCCTATACACTCAACTGAAACTGCCCACACTAAAGTCACCAACGACCTCCTAACTGCTAAAAAACACGGCCACTATTCTATTCTCATCCTGCTTGACCTCTCGGCTGCTTTTGACACTGTTGACCACCCCCTCCTTCTACAGACCCTCAACTCTCTGGGTCTCGGTGACACTGCACTTCCTTGGGTTGACTCCTATTTATCCAACAGGTCCTTCTGTGTGTCCTTTGCTGGTAACTCCTCCTCTTCATTGCCTCTATCTGTTGGTGTACCTCAAGGCTCTGTCCTTGGTCCTCTGCTCTTTTCCATCTACACTTCCTCCCTGGGCAAAATCAATACAGCTTTGGCTTTAATTGCCACCTCTACGCTGATGACACTCAGATCTACCTCTCTACCCCTGATCTCTCTCCCCCTGTCCTTTCAAAAGTCAGTGACTGTTTATCTGGCATCTCCTCCTGGATGGCCTCCCACCACCTAAAGATCAACATGTCAAAGACTGAACTCCTACTTATTCCTCCCTCCAATGCCTCCCCACCTCCTGACTTCTCTATCACGGTGGAGGGTATCACCATCTCCCCATCAAACCAAGTGCGCTGTCTTGGAGTTACACTTGACTCTGCTCTTTCCTTCATCCCCCACATCAAGTCTCTTTCCTCCTCCTGCCGATACCAACTGCGTAATATTTCCAGAATTCGGCCATTTCTTACTGCTGTCACCACAAAACAACATACACGCCCTGGTAATCTCCCGACTCGACTATTGCAATAATCTCTTATCTGGCCTCCCTCTGTCCCGCCTCTCCCCCCTACAATCCATCCTGAACGCCTCCGCCAGGCTAATTCACCTCACCCGCCGCTCTGTCTCTGCCGCTCCCCTCTGCGAGTCCCTTCACTGGCTCCCCATCCACTGCAGAATTAAGTTCAAAATCCTTATCCTTACCTACAAAACCCTCACTAACTCAGCTCCCCACTACCTGTCCTCACTAATCACCAAATACACCCCAGCCCACTCCCTAAGGTCAAACACTGACCTGCGCCTAGCTTCTCCCCGCATCACCTCTTCCCATGATAGACTGCAGGATTTGTCACGCGCAGCTCCCACTCTCTGGAACGCTCTCCCTCGTGCTGTCAGACTTTCCCCTAACTTCTCTTCCTTCAAACGCTCCCTTAAAACGTTCCTATTTAGGGAAGCCTACCACCCAACTCACTGACGCAACCATCAATCACTCTCACCTTACAGTCCTCTCCTCCTGTTTCCAACCCCAACCCTCAAGATTGTGAGTTCCTACGGGAATAGGGCCCTCATCTCCTCCTGTACTGTTTGTCAAATGTTGTTCAATGTATTGTAACCCTGTCTATACTGTGCCTATTGTACAGCACTGCGGAATATGCTGGCGCTTTATAAATAAAGAATAATAATAATAATAAAAAAGCCAACTCTCACAATAACATACTACACTGCTTTCCACATATGGATACATTTACATCATAATGACTATGCACCACAAGACTTCGATGTAATCAATTTAACATAGTGTAAATATATTAGACATCTACATGGCAAAAATTCACTTTGTCCAAATAAATCTGAACCTTTTTTATGTACAAATCCAAATTTTGTCCAGACAAAGGTTCAGTTTGTCTGAATTCTATATTTCATGCGCATCTGACACATGCGCAGGACTTTTGTTTTTATCCGTTGTTTATAGGATTTGGGGATTTTCTTTTTCATTCCGTGCCCTTTGCCTGCAATAATAATTGTATAATTATACAATTTTATTGGATGAATATACTTATACTTTCAGTGAATGAAATGAATGGTTAATGTGAAAAAATATTTCTATGATATTTTAATTAACTAAATTAAATTGCTTACTATTAGGGCTAATAATCTATTTCATTTAATAAATAATATATTTACATATCTAGTGTAGCACATTTTTCCCTCATTTCGCAGTTACCGTATAACCAAATTAACATTTATTGTCTGTCCTCTAATCATCAATCATCCATTTTCTGAGGATTGGACAAGGAATACAGGCCTCATCACTGGACAGACCTCTTCACAGACAGAATCTCCACCTTCTTATCCTCTGCTTCGGCACCAGGATTGAAAGAGCAAAAACAAAAGGATGACCAAAAAGTTGTCAGTCTCGTGTTTACACTTTTTGCTTGATCTGTAATTGTTTGGATGAACCGATGAATTTCCAAAAATTCAGACAAAGCAAATACAGTACATATGAATTACAAGTATTAAATCAGTGACATGCAGGCTTGCATGCATAACATCCCAGGGAAAACCCTAGTGCCCTGCGTTTCCATTTGCGTCATGTGATGGTAATGTGAATGTAGTAAATCAGGGTATTGGAAACACATAATTATAGTACAGATCATGAAATCTCAATTATATAGAGGATAATAAAATATTTGTGTGGTAAGCTTTGCCAGATAATTAGCAAATTTCTCTTTCAAATTGATATACTGTATAAAGCCTAATAAATGTCATTGCAAAATATCCAAAAAGCAAAAATTGAGCAGCCAACAGGCCTAGCTCTAAACAATATGATGCCTGGATTGAGATTCGTTTCCCACCTGAAGAGGTTTGCCTTGATGTTGGCACGCGGTTTTAAAACATTTATGCCCATATAACTAAAATTAAAAACTTCTGTTTTTATTTTGTTTAGCATGGGCATATGGAGATCAAATCACATATGACAATTTTAAGGTATATTTTATGCTGTTGGGCCAAGAAGAAAATGCTGCCCCATCACAGTTTGATCATTCATCAATACAGGTGGACATATGGTTAAAGACAGAGACGGACAAACAGAGATAATGAGGCAGAGACATATTCAAGTAGTGACAGAGACAGACACAGATATAATTAGATAATCAACAAGATGAGCTCTGCACTTACATATGCTGGTATGGAGAAATGACAGTTATAAACAGAGTGCTCTTGGTACCTGAGCAGCCAGCTTCATCCACTTAGACGAAAAAAATAATGGATACCAGGGGCTTCAGACTGTGTCTCCAGTAGAAATCGAGGCGCTATATGGCATAAAAAAAGCCACGCAACATTTAGGTTTTAGCAAAAACCTTTCTCAAGTGTGGTGTCATAACATGGCATGGCACAAGGTTACATGTAGACACAAAATGAACATATTAGTATTCAATAATTAAATACAAAAAGTATACACAACACAGGTGGAGAAGATCTCAAACTGTTTCTCTGATAGAAACAGGAGATGGTTGTCCACATAATTCAAGCTGTAAAACAAATGGGCAATCAAGATTCATGCACATAAGTACATATCAGATAAATGTTAAATAATTCCTGAAGAGACCTATAGTTATTGTAATAATAGATCAATGATAAAATAATAAAGAAAAATAGAACAAAAAACTCCTACTGGTGAAACATGCTATAGGAGCGCCATCAAGGGGATATTTTGAATACTTACAGCAAGTCAAAATAGTGATTAAAAACATGTTTTACTGCTGTCAAGATACCAAAAATAAATGAATATAGGATCAGAAACAGACTATAAGCAGGGATGGCCTGACAACTAATAGGTCCCCTGGGCAATAGGAGATCATGGGGCCCGTTGTGCCATGCCCATAGAAGGTCAAATCCATTAAAAACACCCGTACAACGCACAAACCACATGTACATTGTTGTGTTAGAGTATTAATTTATTCCCACGATTTTCAAAATAATGATTTTACTGAGTTAAGAAAATCCACTTGGGCCCAACAGCATATTGGGGAATCCATTGTGCCTCCTTCAGATTTACAGATGGCCACCAATCTGCTGCAGCAGCCATCATCCACTCATTGCAGCTAAGGTTGCCCCGCAGCACAGAAGGTGCCTGTGGCACATGTGAGAAGCTGCCAATCAATTTTCAGGTTTATAGGATACTGTACATTACTGATACACTTGTACACACTGCACATTACAGAGCTCCACAGCAGTAAAACTCACAGTAATGTGCCATATGTATGAGCATATCACAGAACATTCAAAGCAATAAAATTCACTGTAATGTGCCATGTGTATGAGCGTATCACAGAGCAGCACAGCAATAAAACTCACAGTAATGTGCAGTGTGTATGAGCGTATCACAGAGCTTCACAGCCATAAATCTAAAAAACAATTTAACTTATTATTTATTAAACTAATGTTATATCAAAATGCAGTATTTTATTAAATATAATTAAAATAATTATATCACATTCTCCGCACTCCTTCTCTGTTCCAAGTATTGCTCCAGGAAAAGGGCTGCCCCAGTATACTAATGCATGATATCCTGCAACACTGAGACTTGTTAAAAAAATAAAGACTTAAGAAAGTCCTTTGTGACTGAAACGTCGACATTAAAATAATTATAAATAAAATATAAAAATATATTATTAAAATATTTATATATTAAAATTTATTTAACTATATTAAAATATATATGTGAGAATAAATGATTTAGTGCAGCAGCATTGTTAATTTTACTAGGCAAAAGAAAGAAAAAACAATGCCGCTGCTTTTAGACCAAAAAAAGTTATGTTTTTAAATGTATTAAATTTTATTTATTCATTTTGTTTATGTTTTTGCAAATTACTTAGTGGTCTTGCAGAATCATTGTGCTGCCTTCAGAGCAGAAATGTAATGTGTAGAGACGCCAACTAGTGGCCGTTTATTTTTACAGCACCCTGGTATTCAGCCTTCCCAGAATTCCTATAGGCTAAGTCATGTGCTTCCCTCACTATTACAGGGGATTGTGGGAGAGAGGCCACCATTTCCTTCACCACAGGAGCTGGAAGGAACACCTCATTACAATCTCTCCCCCTATTGAAAGCATTGTCGGTAAGGTTATGGTCTAAATTCGTCCCAGTCACCTTACAGTTTCCCTCAGCTTTAGAAGCACCTTATGTGCTGTAATTTGTAAACCCTTATATTGCAGCCAACTGCTTTTCATGTAATCTTAGTCCGGCCTAGTTATAAAACCCCCACGTTTTATATGGACACATCCTGTTTTGTATTATTATCTATGTAAAACACGTATATATTCTGTATCTTTATATCGTATTGTAGCGCTGACTCCCGGAGGAGCCGCTGAAATTGAACCTCGGGTCAGTCTCCCCGCACTAGGGAATAAAGATACTCCAGCACCGTTGTGGATTTTATAAATTATATAGTTTACTGGAATAAATGGCATATAATGAATGACACGGTTTTCGTATATATATCTACAGTACTTCGTAATGCGGTAAACGCGCAGCGGAAAAGAAATACGAGGTTTCGTAATTCGAGAAACGAGCAGCGGAAAATAAGTATGATTCTTCGTATTTCGGGGAAACGCGCAGCGGAAAAGAATAATGAAAAACGTATCTTTAACCCCTTCTTGTGATTTGGGGAGTGAGTCCTGCACAGGTTAAGTCCCAGAATGTAAGTGTGTGTGTGTCTGGTACCCGGGTACTATTCAACTGGCCAGTGAACTGCTTAAGAGATGTCTTCGACTAGTCAAGTTGGGGCCCTGTGGGTTTTGGAAACAAACAGCAGCGTGCTTTACTTGAGTCTTACAACGGCCTGGAAGGCCTCTCACCATCCGCCAGATACTTGAGGCTCCGCTGACCCAGGACGTCTCTCCGCTCGATATTGACTGGGGGTTGCTTGCTTTTGGATCCGCTGTCTGCCTTTCTGCACCGGCCTCGACTTGTCCAGCTTACCGCCTGCTCTCCCAGTCCGATCAATCTGCGGTACTCCTTACTCGGGGTCCTCCGCTTCCTCTCTAACCGCTTGGGTTATCTGGTGGATCACTGGGTCTTCTTCGGGAATAACTGATAACCCGATCTGTGTCTCTGGTGGGCCGCACTTGCTCTCCGGCCTGGTCACTGTTACTCTCTGCAGCACTGTGTCTTGTCTCTTTCACTCCCTGGCGCGCTCTCCCAGCTCTCTCCACGAGGCTCAGGATGTAAGTCTCTCTGCCCCACCCACTTCCTGTGTCCGTTCCCAAAGCATGCCGGGAAATGTAGTCCCAATGTAACATTCAGTGTCTCACATTTCGCTTGTCTCCCTCCGGTGGCAAAAAATAGGTACTGCCTCAACAAGGATTTAAACACAGCGCTACACTCTCCCCCTCCTAGAACTCTTGGGTCTCTCCAAGGAGGTACAACCAGGGCTCGAGTCGAGCGTTCCCGCTGTGGCTCGAGCCCGAACGCCGCCGCCGCACATTGCTGGCGGCCGCGTGCTTCCTGTTACAAGGGCCAGTTGACAGGAGGTGGAGCCGCTTGCCTGGCTGTTTCATAGTTCCCAGGCGAGCGGCTGCACTTCCTGTCAGCGGCCGCTGAAGCAGGAAGCACGCGGCCGCTGGCAATGTGGAGCAGAAGCAGCAGCAAAGGTGAGCTGGGGGGGCAATATCCATGAGACCTGGGGGGGCATATAAATGAGACCTGGGGCATATAAATGAGAGCTGGGGCATTATCCATGAGACCAGGGGGCATTATCCATGAGACCAGGGGGCATTATCCATGAGACCAGGGGGCATTATCCATGAGAGCTGGGGCATTATCCATGAGACCAGGGGGCATTATCCATGAGACCAGGGGGCATTATCCATGAGACCTGGGGCATTATCCATGAGAGCTGGGGCATTATCCATGAGAGCTGGGGCATATCCATGAGACCTGGGGCAATATCCATGAGACCTGGGGCATTATCCATGAGACCTGGGGCATATCCATGAGAGCTGGGGCATTATCCATGAGAGCTGGGGCAATATCCATGAGACCTGGGGCAATATCCATGAGACCTGGGGCATTATCCATGAGAGCTGGGGCAATATCCATGAGACCTGGGGCATTATCCATGAGAGCTGGGGCAATATCCATGAGACCTGGGGCATTATCCATGAGAGCTGGGGCATTATCCATGAGACCAGGGGGCATTATCCATGAGACCAGGGGGCATTATCCATGAGACCTGGAGGCATTATCCATGAGAGCTGGGGGGGCATTATCCATATGAGCTGGGGCAATTATATCCAAGTGAACTGGGGAAAATATATCCATATAACCAGTGCTGTGTATATTATTCTTGGGGTTCAGTGCTGTGTATATTATTCTTGGGGTTCAGTGCTGTGTATGTTATTCTGGGGGTTCAGTGCTGTGTATCTTATCCTGGAGGCTCAGTGCTGAGTATATTATTCTGGAGGCTCAGTGCTGTGTATATTATTCTGGGGGCTCAGTGCTGTGTATATTATTCTGGGGCTCAGTGTTGTGTATATTATTCTGGGGGCTCAGTGTTGTGTATGTTATTCTGGGGGCTCAGTGCTGTGTATGTTATCCTGGAGGCTCAGTGCTGAGTATATTATTCTGGGGGCTCAGTGTTGTGTATGTTATTCTGGGGGCTCAGTGCTGTGTATGTTATTCTGGGGGCACAGTGTTGTGTATATTATTCTGGAGGCTCAGTGCTGTGTATATTATTCTGGGGGCTCAGTGCTGTGTATATTATTCTGGAGGCTCAGCGCTGTGTATATTATTCTGGGGCCTCAGTGCTGTGTATATTATTCTGGGGGCTCAGCGCTGTGTATATTATTCTGGGGGTTCAGCACTGTGTATATTATTCTGGGGGGCCTGTGCCTGGATATATATATATTATATATAAAATGCGTTAGTCCAGTTGCCACAATCACGAGTATACCTGTACGTAGTGATACCTTTCACTGATCAGTATAGTTTCCAGGTTACACTCTTGAAAGCTTGTCTTTTAAATGTAATGCTAACCCAATAAAAATGGGATCACCGGCTCGTCCGGCTATACTCGTGATATATATATTTTCTTCAGGTAATAGGGGTTGTGGAATTCGTGGGTGAGTTCCCTCACTTTTTTTCCCAGGACTGACCCCTGGGTACAACAGTTACATTATATTTCAACACAGTTTAGGCAACATATACAGGCTCAGCAGTAAGCATACAGTGGGTTATATACATTTCTTCAAGTTGACTCATACTTTGGGCTACCTCAGCTAACA
>RXON01001447.1:0-28915 GCA_009667805.1 Leptobrachium leishanense
CATCTAACCCTAATCTGTGCCCCCTAATAGCATCTAACCCTAATCTGTGCCCCCTAAAAGCATCTAACCCTAATCTGTGCCCCTAATAGCATCTAACCCTAATCTGTGCCCCCTAATAGCATCTAACCCTAATCTGCGCCCCCTAATAGCATCTAAACCTAATCTGTGCCCCCTAATAGCATCTAACCCTAATCTGTGCCACCTAATAGCATCTAACTCTATTCTGTGCCCCTAATAGCATCTAACCCTAATCTGTGCACCCTAATAGCTTCTAACCCTAATCTGTGCCCCCTAATAGCATCTAACCCTAATCTGTGCTCCTAATAGCTTCTAACCCTAATCTGTGCCCCCTAATAGCATCTAACCCTAATCTGTGCCCCTAATAGCATCTCACCCTAATCTGTGCCCCCTAATAGCATCTAATCCTAATCTGTGCCCCAATATCATCTAACCCTAATCTGTGCCCCCTAATAGCATCTAACCCTAATCTGTGCCCCTAATAGCATCTAACCCTAATCTGTGCCAATAATAGCATCTAACCCTAATCTGTGCCCCCTAATAGCATCTAACCCTAATTTGTGCCCCCTAATAGCATCTAACCCTAATCTGTGCCCCCTAATAGCATCTAACCCTAATCTGTGCCCCTAATATCTTCTAACCCTAATCTGTGCCCCCTGATAGCATCTAACACTAATCTGTGCCCCTAATAGCATATAACCCTAATCTGTGCACCCTGATAGCATTTACCCTAATCTGTGCCCCTAATAGCATCTAACCCTAATCTGTGCCCCCTAATAGCATCTAACCCTAATCTGTGCCCCCTAATAGCATCTAACCCTAATCTGTGCTCCTAATAGTTTCTAACCCTAATCTGTGCTCCTAATAGCTTCTAACCCTAATCTGTGCCCCCTAATAGCATCTAACCCTAATCTGTGCCCCTAATAGCATCTAACCTTAATCTGTGCCCCCTAATAGCATCTAATCCTAATCTGTGCCCCAACCTCATCTAACCCTAATCTGTGCCCCCTAATAGCATCTAACCCTAATCTGTGCCCCTAATAGCATCTAACCCTAATCTGTGCCCCCTAATAGCATCTATCCCTAATCTGTACCCCCTAATAGCATCTAACACTAATCTGAGCCCCTAATAGCATCTAACCCTAATCTGCACCCCCTAATAGCATCTAACCCTAATCTGTGCCCCCTAATAGCATCTAACCCTAATCTCTGCCCCCTAATAGCTTCTAACCCTAATCTGCACCCCCTAATAGCATCTAACCCTAATATGTACCCCCTAATAGCATCTAACCCTAATCTGCACCCCCTAATAGCATCTAACCCTAATCTGCGCCCCCTAATAGCATCTAACCCTAATCTCTGCCCCCTAATAGCATCTAATCCTAATCTGTACCCCCTAATAGCATCTAACACTAATCTGAGCCCCTAATAGCATCTAACCCTAATCTCTGCCCCCTAATAGCATCTAACCCTAATCTCTGCCCCCTAATAGCATCTAACCCTAATCTCTGCCCCTAATAGCATCTAACCCTAATCTGTGCCCCTAATAGCATCTAACTCTAATCTGTGACCGCTAATAGCATCTAACCCTAATCTGTGCCCCTAATAGCATCTAACTCTATTCTGTGCCCCTAATAGTATCTAACCCTAATCTGTACCCCCTAATAGCTTCTAACCCTAATCTGTGCCCCCTAATAGCATCTAACCCTAATCTGTGCACCCTAATAGTTTCTAACCCTAATCTGTACACCCTAATAGCATCTAACCCTAATCTGTGCCCCCTGATAGCATCTAACCATATCTGTGCCCCTAATAGCTTCTAACCCTAATCTGTACCCCCTAATAGCATCTAACCCTAATATGTACCCCCTAATAGCATCTAACCCTAATCTGTGCCCCCTGATAGCATCTAACCCTAATCTGTACCCCCTAATAGCATCTAACCCTAATCTGTGCCCCTAATAGCATCTAACCCTAATCTGTACCCCCTAATAACATCTAACCCTAATCTGTGCCCCTAATAGCATCTATCCCTAATCTGTGCCCCTAATAGCATCTAACCCTAATCTGTACCCCTAATAGCTTCAACCCCTAATCTGTACCCCCTAATAGCATCTAACCCTAATCTGTGCCCCCTGATAGCATCTAACCATATCTGTGCCCCTAACAACATCTAACCCTAATCTGTGCTCCTAATAGCATCTAACCCTAATCTGTGCCCCCTAATAGCATCTAACCCTAGTCTGTGCCCCCTAATAGCATCTAACCCTAATCTGTGCCCACTAATAGCATCTAACCCTAATCTGTGCTCCTAAAAGCTTGTAACCCTAATCTGTGCCCCCTAATAGCATCTAACCTAATCTGTTCCTCCTAATAGCATCTAATCCTAATCTGTGCCCCTAATAGCATCTAACCCTAATCTGTGCCCTTAAAAGCATCTAACCCTAATCTGTACCCCCTAATAGCATCTAACCCTAATCTGTGCCCCCTAATAGCATCTAACCCTAATCTGTGCCCCTAATAGCATCTAACCCTAATCTGTGCCCCCTAATAGCATCTAACCCTAATCTGTGCCCCTAACAGCATCTAACCCTAATCTGTGCCCCCTAAAAGCATCTAACCCTAATCTTTGCTCCAATAGCATCTAACTCTAATCTGTACCCCCTAATAGCATCTAACCCTAATCTGAGCCCCTAATAGCATCTAACCCTAATCTGTGCCCCCTAATAGCATCTATCCCTAATCTGTACCCCTAATAGCATCTAACCCTAATCTGAGCCCCTAATAGCATCTAACTCTAATCTGTACCCCCTAATAGCATCTAACCCTAATCTGAGCCCCTAATAGCATCTAACCCTAATCTGCGCCCCCTAATAGCATCTAACCATAATCTGTACCCCCTAATAGCATCTAACCCTAATCTGTGCCCCCTAATAGCATCTAACCCTAATCTGTGCCCCCTAATAGCATCTAACCCTAATCTGCGCCCCCTAATAGCATCTAACCCTAATCTCTGCCCCCTAATAGCATCTAATCCTAACTTGTACCCCCTAATAGCATCTAACCCTAATCTGTGCCCCTAACAGCATCAAACCCTAATCTGTGCCCCCTAAAAGCATCTAACCCTAATCTTTGCTCCAATAGCATCTAACTCTAATCTGTACCCCCTAATAGCATCTAACCCTAATCTGAGCCCCTAATAGCATCTAACCCTAATCTGTGCCCCCTAATAGCATCTATCCCTAATCTGTACCCCCTAATAGCATCTAACCCTAATCTGAGCCCCTAATAGCATCTAACCCTAATCTGTGCCCCCTAAAAGCATCTAACCCTAATCTTTGCTCCAATAGCATCTAACTCTAATCTGTACCCCTAATAGCATCTAACCTAATCTGAGCCCCTAATAGCATCTAACCCTAATCTGCGCCCCCTAATAGCATCTAACCATAATCTGTACCCCCTAATAGCATCTAACCCTAATCTGTGCCCCTAATAGCATCTAACAATAATCTGTACCCCCTAATAGCATCTAACCCTAATCTGTGCCCCCTAATAGCATCTAACCCTAATCTGTGCCCCCTAATAGCATCTAACAATAATCTGTGAACCTAATAGCATCTAACCCTAATCTGTTCCCCCTAATAGCATCTAACCCTAATCTGTGCCCCCTAATAGCATCTAACCCTAATCTGTGCCCCCTAATAGCTTCTAACCCTAATCTGTGAACCTAATAGCATCTAACCCTAATCTGTGCCCCCTAATAGCATCTAACCCTAATCTGTGCCCCTAACAGCATCAAACCCTAATCTGTGCCCCCTAAAAGCATCTAACCCTAATCTTTGCTCCAATAGCATCTAACTCTAATCTGTACCCCCTAATAGCATCTAACCCTAATCTGAGCCCCTAATAGCATCTAACCCTAATCTGTGCCCCCTAATAGCATCTATCCCTAATCTGTACCCCCTAATAGCATCTAACCCTAATCTGAGCCCCTAATAGCATCTAACCCTAATCTGTGCCCCCTAAAAGCATCTAACCCTAATCTTTGCTCCAATAGCATCTAACTCTAATCTGTACCCCCTAATAGCATCTAACCTAATCTGAGCCCCTAATAGCATCTAACCCTAATCTGCGCCCCCTAATAGCATCTAACCATAATCTGTACCCCCTAATAGCATCTAACCCTAATCTGTGCCCCCTAATAGCATCTAACAATAATCTGTACCCCCTAATAGCATCTAACCCTAATCTGTGCCCCCTAATAGCATCTAACCCTAATCTGTACCCCCTAATAGCATCTAACAATAATCTGTGAACCTAATAGCATCTAACCCTAATCTGTGCCCCCTAATAGCATCTAACAATAATCTGTGAACCTAATAGCATCTAACCCTAATCTGTGCCCCCTAATAGCATCTAACCCTAATCTGTGCCCCCTAATAGCATCTAACCCTAATCTGTGCCCCCTAATAGCTTCTAACCCTAATCTGTGAACCTAATAGCATCTAACCCTAATCTGTGCCCCCTAATAGCATCTAACCCTAATCTGTGCCCCTAATAGCATATAACCCTTGTCACGGAATGGCCCAGCACCCTCAGCCAGGGGCGGTGCACAGTGACAGTGGTGACATGGACACTTGGGTGCGGTGGCACGCACCTAATTTTATAAGTATTTTTATTTAGATGTGATTGTGTGGTGTAATAAAGTGTTCCCCGTTGGTTTATTGTGTAATGTATTTTCCCCTTTGTCTGCCTTGCTCGCCGCCATTTTCCGATCACCTTGTGGCGCAGTTAAGAATTCTCGATTCGGAAAATGGCCGATCCGAACCATCCGGTCCGAATTGGCGACTCCCTGAAGGCCAAGGGCCAATGGGTCCTGGGAGGGCGGGCAAGGAGTCCCATTGTATTCTAATTGTGTGCAGAGGTAATAAATGCTTGGACTGTAAACAATAAAGGGAGTTCCTGCAGTGCATTCAGCTTTGACTGGTGTGGCTTATTTCTCCACCGTGATTTCGCATCTGAGAGTCCCCCGCGATCTCAGGGTACGGTGTCCATCCAGGTACGAACCGAAGCGAGCGCTCTGTGCCTGCATCGAGTAGCAGGGCAGAGGCACAGCGCAGGAAGATTCGGTTCTCAGAGAGACGGAGATCCGAACCGAAGGGCGCGGCCGCGTACCTCGCTACGGTGTTGCGAGGGATTGCGGGAAGATCCGAATCCCTCGCCCTTTCTGGCAGATCCGAAGTTCCTTTCAGCCGATCCGATCCGAAAGGTCAGTCCTCCATTGAGATCCGAAAAGTTACCCGCACCGCGATCGGAAACGTTTCCCGCAAGATCCGAAACGTTTCCCACATAGATCCGAAGATTCCTCCGTGGCTGGCAGATCCGATCTCCACGGACGTCCCTGTAGTCCTGTGTTTAATTTGGCTCTGAGGACTGCAGCTGTTTGTCCTCTGGCTCCCCCTAGAGGCATATGTATGGGAACATACTTTATTGGACTCATGGACCACACCTCCCAGAATGCCCTTACAGGAAAAAGGAAGGACCCAATCAAGAAGAAACAGGAAGTAAAAAGCATGCATGCAGCGTGGGCAGAACAAAGTGAGCAAAGAAAGTGAGCAGTCAGATAAGAGAGATGTTCCAGGATCTGTGCAAGCTGGAGCACAGAGAATCAGCAGCATCCAGTGCTGGAGAGTGTACCTTGGTCTGCTGTATATTGTGCTGGACTGTTTTAGAGGCAAGTGTGTTTGAAGAGGGGCCCTGTGTTAAGGAGGCCGCAGGCAGAGGGATTTGCTGGTGGCATTGACTTCAGGCAGAGGAGATTCTGCATTCTGCGTGGGGAAGAATTGATCCAGAGGCTGCAGATTGCTACAACGTTCAAGAGGCCTTCCTGGGACTGTGAGCAACTGAAGTTGTGCGGTAACGAGCATCTATTCTCTCTGTCTCGCTGACAGCATTCTATCCATCTTTACACTAACTAAGAATCACACAGCTGCTGAGCGGATATTACCCACAGCCTTTCCTGTACTGGCAGCTACGTTATGCTAAAAGGGCCCCATCTCTTATGTGCACCAACTGGTACCCATCATCGCTGTCATTAGGACGAAGATCAGGGTGGTTCCAGGTTGTTTGGGAGGGTCCTGGGCTGGGAGGTTAGAGAGCAGTTGGTGTGTCTAGTTAGCTACTGTATTACCTGAAATCCTTTTATGCTGCCACTTGCATTTCAATACAAGTTTATATTGTTTATTGTACCACTGTGTAGTTGTTATTATTAGGTTCCTGCCTGGGCAAACAGTCCATGCCATGGATGCCCAGACAGGTGGAGGCACTGCCAACACTATGTATCCTTATTCCCAAAATGCGGAAACTCAGGACCAACAGGTAAAGCAAGAAGGTGTAACCCAGCTGGAGGGTGCCAGCGGGGGCGGCCCCCAGCGGCAAAAGAGCGTTACAGATGGAGGCACTGCTGAGATGAAAAAGGATACATTTTTCCACCTTACATTTGAGCCACGACCCACGGTGTCGTTTGTAACTGAGTGGGCTATTAATCAGAGGATACCCATATACCAGGCCCTGATGGTATGCAATATACCACCCCAAGGACAGGCTATGCAATGCATTCGCGTGTTAGAGAATCTTATACCAGAGACTATGGTGACCATCAAGGATGTGTTGAGAAACCAAACAGGAGAGAAATATATCCTGGTTTATGCATTGAAGGATCTCAGGAACTGCACAAAGCCAATAGGTCTTCATTTAAGCGATGAACTATCAGAGTTTTGTCCGATTGTATATGCCGGTGTCAAAGAAGAAGCAGGGGCCATTCCAAAGAGATGGCACCGGACATTACCTATTCCACCCCAAGAGGAGAAGAGGCTCCGTGTCAACCACATTGATTTTGTGGATGAAATACCGACCACGTCTTCTAGACCTAGCAATGTGCCAAACCCAACTGAGGCTAGTAATGGCGATATACCAGATGTACTCAGGAAACTCTCAGAGGCAATTGTGACAGCTAATCATACTCATAGCTATCGCAAGTTGAGGGTATTCTCAGGGATGCAACCCGTTCCATCGGGAGAAGAGAGTTTTGAAATATGGAAGCGGAATGCAGCACAATTGCTGGGCGAATGGACCTGTACTGATGCTATGAAACGACAGAGAATAATGGAGAGTCTGCGGTCCCCAGCTACGGACATTGTGAATGCACATAAAATCTTAAAAGGAGAAATTGAGTCTCAGGAGTACCTACTGGTATTACAACGAGTATATGGAGATGTGGAGGATGCCGAAAGTCTTCTTAATAAGTTCTATAATACCCGTCAAAAGAAACATGAGAGGTTGTCTGACTATGTTACCAGATTGCAAGTGTTTTTTGGAAAAACTGATGGAAAAGAATGTAGTGTTACCTGCTCAAGCTCATGTGAAATTGACAAAACAAGTATTGCGGGGTGCCTTGTCCGATGACCCAGTAATTGTTACTTTGCGAGCAGGACTGACTAAAGAAGATTTAGATTTTATATTGCTCATAACCCAAGTGAAGGAGATCGAGAGTCAGATATTTTCTCCTGCCACCTCCAAAGAAAACCTGACGAAACCTCGGGAAAAAGAGAACACTGAAATGGCTAGCCTCAGGGAAAGACTAGCAGAATTAGAGTCTCAGTCACATCCTCCACGGTCCGAGCGGGATCCGAAAAGGGCAGAGCCCACCCGGCTGACTCGAAATCAACCAAGGGAGAGGAAATGTTTTACTTGCGGCCAGCCAGGACATTTTGCCAGGGAATGCCCTGCCCCTTCGGGAGAAGAAGACGGGCATGTGCTAGTGATAGGACCCCTGGAAGACAGTACAGTTTTCTCAAAGAAAATTAAGAAAAAAAGGAGAAACTGGACTAAAAAAAGAGCTCCTCGTTTACAGGCCAATCCCAAAGTAGGGCCCAGGTCTATCATCCATGTACTAATCAATGGCATCTATGCTTCAGCACTGTTAGATACTGGGTCACAGGTGACTATAGTTTACAGGTCATTCTATGAGCAGCATTTAAAGCATCTGCCCTTACTGCCCACTGAAGAGATGCAGCTATGGGGCATGGGAGATCAAGTCTGCAAGACTGATGGAAGCATCAAGGTCGCCATCACCATTCCTCAGTTGAATACCGGAACAGAACAGAGCATGGAGTTGGAGGCCATAATCTGCCCAGATGTGAAGAGAGTTTGTGCCCCCATCATACTCGGGACCAATGCCAGGGTGGTGCAGGATGTATTCAGAAACTACCTTGGGGGAACGAAGGGTGCTTCACTGGATCATCTGATGGAAGTTAGTCCGCACCTTGGAGAAGAGTGTCAGCGACTTGCATTGCAGGCTAAAGCTGGGAAATGCCATTACATCGGAATTGGAGCTGTGTTCATCAGACCAGGTGAAACACTATCCCTACGGGCCTCGGCAACTCTACATGATGGAATTTTAGATGGTGGGCGACAATACTTAATTGAATCCCTTCCGGAGGATGACGCTCAGAAAGGATGGATGGTCATACCTGAAGTTAAAGACTGGAAGAACCACCGGGGGCAAGCCTTTCCGGTGATGGTGCAAAACCTAACTCACACTGAAGTGCGTATAGACCGGGGTCAGCTGCTGGGAGTGATCCACCTGCTAGACCAAATCTCCTCGATTATGGCAGTGACAGCTGAAGAGGGGAAGATGCCCGGGACTCCTGCGGATTTCAGTCTAGAGGATTCTCCCCTATCCCAGGAATGGAAGGATAGTCTCCGAACTAAACTCCAAGCCAGAGAGAGTGTGTTCTCCAAAGAAGAGATGGATGTAGGCTGTGCAAAAAGTGCCACCCATGCCATCCGATTATCCAACTTTGCCCCCTTTCGGGAAAGATCTAGACGTATTCCACCCCGTGACATACAAGATGTCAGGGATATTCTCCATCAGATGGAAGGAGCAGGGATTATTACAGAATCTCGTAGCCCCTATGCATCCCCAATCGTAGTAGTACGCAAGAAGAATGGATCAGTCCGGCTGTGCATAGATTACAGGACACTAAATAAGCGCACCATACCAGACCAGTATACGTTGCCCCGGATAGAAGATCTGCTGAATGCTCTGTCTGGAAGTCAGTGGTTCAGTGTACTTGATCTAAGGTCTGGGTATTACCAGGTACCATGAAGGTAGATGATCAGGAAAAAAACCGCCTTTATCTGTCCTCTGGGATTTTACCAGTTTACGCGGATGCCCCAAGGTATCACTGGAGCTCCCGCCACTTTCCAACGTCTAATGGAGAAAACCGTTGGGGATATGAACCCTCGAGAGTGCTTGGTGTACTTGGATGATCTCATAGTGTTTGGGAAGACTCCAGAGGAGCATGAGCACCGACTATTGAAAGTGTTGGATAGACTTGAAGCTGAGGGATTAAAACTATCCTTAGACAAATGCAAGTTCGCTAGAAGCTCTGTCACCTACGTGGGACATATAGTTTCTGCCCAAGGGGTTGCAACTGACCCGGCCAAAATCGAAGCTGTGGTGAACTGGCCCAAGCCGGATAATGTTGGAGAACTAAGGTCCTTTCTTGGATTCTGTGGGTATTACCGTAGATTTGTGGAAGGCTACTCCAAGATAGCGCACGAATTGCATAATCTCCTAAAAGGCTCTTTAAGTGCAGATGGTTCTAAAGTGTTATATTCCAGAGATTCCTTCGGGAAAAAATGGACCTCTGAATGCGAGCAGGCCTTCCTCACCCTGAAGAAGAAGCTCACTGAAGCCCCAGTGCTGGCCTATGCAGATCCTGAAAGGCCTTATGTGCTCCATGTAGATGCTAGTCTGGAGGGCATAGGAGGTGTACTACACCAGAGTTATGCTGAGGGACTGAGACCAGTTGCTTACATTAGTCGAAGCATAACAGGGAGTGAGAAGAACTACCCGGTCCACAAGCTGGAATTTTTGGCTCTTAAATGGGCAATAGTAGACAAACTTCATGATTATCTGTATGGGACAGAGTTTGAAGTAAGAACGGATAACAATCCCCTTACTTACATACAGACGACAGCAAAACTGGATGCCACCGGACATCGATGGTTGGCGGCGTTGTCGAATTACCGTTTCCATCTGAGATATAAACCGGGCCCCAAAAACATCAGTGCAGATGCGCTATCACGGCGACCCGGGCTTCCTCCTCATCAAGAAGAAGAGGAGTGGGAAGAAGTCCCTGGACCTGGAGTGAGGGCTCTATGTAATACGGCGGTAGTTGTAGAACACCCAGAAGATTTTACCGAACTTAGGGGAATAGACTCCATTAGCTGTTCACCTGGAGTTGTGCCCGAAGCCTTCAGTGCTCCCATTATTCTACAGCATTGGTCAGATATCACGACAGCGGACAAGCGGAGAGCTCAGGCTCAAGATTGGCATGTAGGCAATGTCATCAAGGCCGTGAAGGCGAAGAATCCTAACCTTCTGACCAGTCTTCCCTCAGGACTGAAGGAGATATTTCGGCGAGAATGGAGCAAATTGCATCTGGAGGAAGGGTTGTTGTATCGGATTATTGAGTACCATGATCACCCAGATCGCAAGCAGTTGGTGCTCCCTCACCGGTTCAGGGGGATGGTTCTGAGAGCCCTACACGATCAGCATGGACATCTTGGAATAGACAAAACATATGGTCTAGTGCAAGATAGATTTTTTTGGCCAAAGATGAGAGAGACAGTGGAGCAGTATATAAAAAACCTGCAAAAGATGCATACAGAGGAAGACCCTACCCGTAAAGGCTGCACCCATGGGCCATCTTAAAAGTAATGGTCCCCTGGATCTGGTCTGCATGGATTTTCTGTGTATTGAAAATGACTCTGCTGGCATTGGAAATGTCCTGGTGGTTACAGATCATTTCACACGCTACGCACAAGCATTTCCCACCAAAGATCAAAAGGCATTGACGGTAGCCAAGACTTTGTGGCAAAAGTACTTTGTGCATTATGGTCTGCCCAATCGGATACATTCTGATCAGGGCAGAGATTTTGAAAGTCGAATCATCAAGGAATTCCTGAGCTTGCTCAACGTTAATAAGTCAAGGACTACTCCCTATCACCCAGAAGGCGATGCACAGCCTGAGCGATTTAACAGGACCCTTTTGGATATGTTGGGTACACTGCCACACGTAGAAAAAAGAGCTTGGAGTCGGCATGTGGAAGCTATGGTGCATGCTTACAACTGTACGAGACATGAATCTACTGGATTTTCACCATATTTCTTAATGTTTGGGAGGGAAGCCCGCTTGCCCATAGATTTGAGGCTGGGAGTTTCTTCAGATGGGTCGAGTCTCGTCTCTCATTATCAATATGTCAAGTCACTGAAACAGAACCTTCAGAGAGCTTATGAATTATCTATTCAGTCTGCTGCTAAGTTGAATGAACAAAACAAGAGGCGCTATGATGCCAAAGTAAAATATAGAGAGATACAGCCCGGGGATAAAGTTCTTCTCCGGAATCTAGGGGTGCCTGGGAAACATAAGCTTGCAGATAGATGGAAAGACATTCTGTTTGAAGTGGTCGCCAAGTTGCCAGGACTTCCTGTATACAAGATCAAGGGACCAGAAGGTCGTATCAAGGCATGGCACAGGAACCATCTGCTGCCAGTGTTATACTCCCAAGAAGAGTTCCAGAAAGGAAATGAAGAGAGTGAGAATATATCCGCACCACCTGTAAGGGGCATGGAGGAGACAGTGCAAGACTGTAATGTGGAGAGAGCTAAAGAAAAGACCCTAGAATCCACTGACCACAGTGACGAGTGGTGGATGGTACAAGACACTTCTCAGCAGCCACCTCCCTCTCCTCCCATAGCCTCTTCTACATTGGATCCAAACAGCCCTAGTTTTGTGCCTGGGACCCCTGAAAGAGACTCTTGTATCATGGGAAAGCCAGGGCCTCAAGCCTCTGGTGACCTCCCCAACCCAATGGCAGGAGCCGAAGATTCCCAGGCACACTATGGACTTCCTCAGAGAGAATTGAGACAGGGCACTAGAGCGAGACAACCTCCCAGGGTTCTTACTTACGATCACGTTGGAGAACCTAGCTATGTCCCAGTGCCTCAGCTACACTGTAAAGTTGTTGATTTCCTGTATGCTTTTGCAGAAATGATGAATATGGGAACTCCGGTTTATTAGAGCAGACTTCAAGATAGTTGACAATTGTCTAGATAGGACTGTTATGCAGGACTGTCATGCAGAAATATATATGTTGCCGTTGTTTTTTTTTGTGTGTGTTTTTGCACCTGGCTGGTCTTGCCAGTGGAAGGCAAGGAATTTTTTTTCGAGGGGGAGAATGTAGTCCTGTGTTTAATTTGGCTCTGAGGACTGCAGCTGTTTGTCCTCTGGCTCCCCCTAGAGGCATATGTATGGGAACATACTTTATTGGACTCATGGACCACACCTCCCAGAATGCCCTTACAGGAAAAAGGAAGGACCCAAGCAAGAAGAAACAGGAAGTAAAAAGCATGCATGCAGCGTGGGCAGAACAAAGTGAGCAAAGAAAGTGAGCAGTCAGATAAGAGAGATGTTCCAGGATCTGTGCAAGCTGGAGCACAGAGAATCAGCAGCATCCAGTGCTGGAGAGTGTACCTTGGTCTGCTGTATATTGTGCTGGACTGTTTTAGAGGCAAGTGTGTTTGAAGAGGGGCCCTGTGTTAAGGAGGCCGCAGGCAGAGGGATTTGCTGGTGGCATTGACTTCAGGCAGAGGAGATTCTGCATTCTGCGTGGGGAAGAATTGATCCAGAGGCTGCAGATTGCTACAACGTTCAAGAGGCCTTCCTGGGACTGTGAGCAACTGAAGTTGTGCGGTAACGAGCATCTATTCTCTCTGTCTCGCTGACAGCATTCTATCCATCTTTACACTAACTAAGAATCACACAGCTGCTGAGCGGATATTACCCACAGCCTTTCCTGTACTGGCAGCTACGTTATGCTAAAAGGGCCCCATCTCTTATGTGCACCAACTGGTACCCATCATCGCTGTCATTAGGACGAAGATCAGGGTGGTTCCAGGTTGTTTGGGAGGGTCCTGGGCTGGGAGGTTAGAGAGCAGTTGGTGTGTCTAGTTAGCTACTGTATTACCTGAAATCCTTTTATGCTGCCACTTGCATTTCAATACAAGTTTATATTGTTTATTGTACCACTGTGTAGTTGTTATTATTAGGTTCCTGCCTGGGCAAACAGTCCATGCCATGGATGCCCAGACAGGTGGAGGCACTGCCAACACTATGTATCCTTATTCCCAAAATGCGGAAACTCAGGACCAACAGGTAAAGCAAGAAGGTGTAACCCAGCTGGAGGGTGCCAGCGGGGCCGGCCCCCAGCGGCAAAAGAGCGTTACATCCCCACCCACAAGGTTCAGTGAGCCAGCGCTCGGGACGCTGAGTGCCGTATGGCTCAGTGGTCGGGCTGGTTCCAGGCAGGGGTCCCTCCACCGCCCGCTAAACCTTCCCAGGGTCACGCCAGGCCGCACGAGACGCCGAGTGCGCGTCACTCGGTAGTCGGGCCAGCGGTAAGCGAAGGGGTCACGCAGATTGAGCACACCCGCAGGCGGAACAACATCCCATTCCGTCATACTGGTGGCAGCGGTGGGATCGCTCTCTGCAGACCCCTAGGAGACTTACGCCATGGCGGTGTACAACCCCTACGACAGGGACACCTTGCGTGGGATGTTGGAGAACCGGGGAGGAACGCCGGGTAACAAAAAGAGGAAGACCCTGATCAAGGAACTGACCAGGATGGATAAGGACGAGGCGATGACGCCCGTCCCCAGCCCTGTCTGCGCAGAGGTGGAGGAAGATGCTGGCCTCAGAGAGTTGCGGCGTCGGATTGCTCTGCTCGGTGATGCCCCGGCGGAGGGGGCCAGATATCAAGTGATTCGGGAGTTCTACCGGGAAGTTGAGCAGGAAAAGGAACGCCAGCACGAGCTGCGGTTGGCAGAGCTCCGCGGAGCAGAGACTGATTATGTTGACCCCGAACCCTACCCTGTGGAACCCTGGGTCGAGGCTCACAGCTCGACTGGAGCTTCATCCTGGGAATCTGCAACCCCCAGTGACTACGCTTGCGGGACTCTCAGCTCGCCTGGAGCCTGTACGGGGGACGTCACTTATCCCCGCGACCTTCGGATGAAGACTCACAGCCCGCCTGGAGCTGCATCTGAGGACCCCATTCCCCGTTGAGGAGCGGTGCTCCTGTGCTGGCACCTTCGCCGACATGAAGGTCGGGTTGGCAGGAGAGCTGCAGGAGGGCCTGGAGCAGGACCAGAGGTCCACAGAGGAACTGTGGTACGAGGCTCTGGACCATGAGCGGGACTGCCATGGCGTGTACATTCCCTCCGACGCTGTCGTCCATCGAGTGCAGTACGATGTGCGAGCAGCGTTCCTGCAAGGTCGGGCCCCAGAGGAGTGGGAGGACGAGCTCCGGAGTCTGGTGCAGCAGGAGATCGCACTGGACGCCGAGTACCGCGCGCTCCGGTGGCTAACCGCCGCCCCGACAGTGCGTCCTACTGGAGGCAGTTCCACGGCAGGGCCTCGCTACGGGGGCACGGGGCTGCTCTACGAGGGCATGGCCGCCGACCCCGAGTTTGGAGAGGAGACCGAGGAGCGGATGGAAGACATCCTGGAGCGCCGGGAACTGGAGATCCCGTCAGACAGCAGGGACTCGGTGTTTGAGGAGCTGGAGTCCCTAGCCGAGCGAGAGTGGGAGCTCGAGGTGGCTTATCGGAGACTGTTGGACGGCGTTCCGCAGTCGAGCCTGAGCTCCCCGTGGTGGGACGGGTCGGCGGAGGAAGTCGACAGTCCCCAGGTTTGGGACCTATGGGAGGCCGAGGCGGACCCATGGGTGCCCGTGGGGGGGTCAACTGAGGAAGTTACCCCCTGCACCCCGCAAGAGGACAGGGTGGCCGAGGCCGCGGGTCCAGCGGGGGAGGAGACGGATGGTCCCCCCGGGATGGGTTGTGCGCAACCATTGTTTGCCCCGGGGGGTGAAGAGACCATCCTTCCTCAAGGAGATCTCCACCCAGCGGAAGAGCTGGCTACGGGGCAGAGCGCCGCTGGCCTCTGCCCACTACTCAACGTCTGCCAGGAGGAGCAGACGGATGGTTTCCCCGGGATGGGTTGTGCGCAACCACTGATTGCCCCGGGGG
Source organism: Leptobrachium leishanense (assembly GCA_009667805.1). NCBI lineage: Eukaryota > Metazoa > Chordata > Amphibia > Anura > Megophryidae > Leptobrachium > Leptobrachium leishanense. The sequence goes on from RXON01001447.1 coordinate 15,179, forward strand.
GTGAAGAGACCATCCCGCCACAAGGAGATTGCCAACCAGCGGAAGAGCTGGCCACGGGGCAGAGCGTCGCTGGCCTCTGCCCCCTGCTGACAGTCTGCCAGGTGGAGCAGACAGATGGTTCCCCCGGGATGGGTTGTGCCCAACCAGTGGTTGCCCCGGGGGGTGAAGAGACCATCCTTCCCCAAGGAGATCTCCAACCAGCAGAAGAGCTGGCTACGGGGCAGAGTGCCGCTGGTCTCTGCCCACCACTCAAGGTCTGCCGGGAGGAGCAGACGGATGGTTCCCCCGGGATGGGTTGTGCGCAACCCTTGTTTGCCTCGGGGGGTGAAGTAACCGTCCTCCCGCAAGGAGATCCTTCCCCAGCTGAGGAGTTGGCCACGGGGCAGGGCGCTGCTGGCCTCGCCCCACCACCCACAGTCTGCCAGGTGGGCAGACAGATGGTCCTCCCGGGCTGGGTGGTGCGCCACTGCTGATGGGCCTGGGGGGAAAAGGAACCAACCTCCCGCAAGGAGATCCCCACCCAGCGGAAGAGCTGACATCAGGGCAGAGCGCCGCTGGCCTCTGCCCGTTTCCCCCACCTCGCCCCGAGGGGCCGAGTGAGGATGACCCCGTGCAACTGCGGTTGCATCCCTTTGTCTCCCTTGTCGGCTACCAGGAAGAGCAGTCAGGTTTGGCCCCACTTGCTCCTTCGGTTGCCGTGCCCGTACCTGGCCATCCAGTGGAAGAGCTGGCAACAGGGCAGAGCGCCGCAGGCCTCTGCCCATTTCGGCAACCCTTGGGAGGGGGGGCCTCACGCAGCCATGGTTTCTTCCCACGGCTGACCTGGGCACCCGGGGCGTGTGCATTTAGCACCCGGGTTCCCCGGGGGAGCGGTAGCCCTGGAGGGGACACAGGAGGCACGCCGGCCCAGATGTATGTCCTCTCGCCCAGCCGGGGAAACCCTAAGGACATGGGGTCCCGACCAAGCTGTCACGGCCGCAAGGCCAAATGGAGAGGCCTGGTGACTCGGCCTCCCCAGACTGACTATGGGCCTGGGAGCACCGACTTCCCCGGTATGACCCGGTGGGGTCAGACCAGGTGCGTCGAACTGGGGGAGGGGGAGGAGTGTCACGGAATGGCCCAGCACCCTCAGCCAGGGGCGGTGCACAGTGACAGTGGTGACATGGACACTTGGGTGTGGTGGCACGCACCTAATTTTATAAGTATTTTTATTTAGATGTGATTGTGTGGTGTAAAAGTGTTCCCCGTTGGTTTATTGTGTAATGTATTTTCCCCTTTGTTGCCTTGCTCGCCGCCATTTTCCGATCACCTTGTGGCGCAGTTAAGAATTCTCGATTCGGAAAATGGCCGATCCGAACCATCCGGTCCGAATTGGCGACTCCCTGAAGGCCAAGGGCCAATGGGTCCTGGGAGGGCGGGCAAGGAGTCCCATTGTATTCTAATTGTGTGCAGAGGTAATAAATGCTTGGACTGTAAACAATAAAGGCAGATCCTGCAGTGCATTCAGCTTTGACTGGTGTGGCTTATTTCTCCACCGTGATTTCGCATCTGAGAGTCCCCCGCGATCTCAGGGTACGGTGTCCATCCAGGTACGAACCGAAGCGAGCGCTCTGTGCCTGCATCGAGTAGCAGGGCAGAGGCGCAGCGCAGGAAGATTCGGTTCTCAGAGAGACGGAGATCCGAACCGAAGGGCGCGGCCGCGTACCGCGCTACGGTGTTGCGAGGGATTGCGGGAAGATCCGAATCCCTCGCCCTTTCTGGCAGATCCGAAGTTCCTTTCAGCCGATCCGATCCGAAAGGTCAGTCCTCCATTGAGATCCGAAAAGTTACCCGCACCGCGATCGGAAACGTTTCCCGCAAGATCCGAAACGTTTCCCACATAGATCCGAAGATTCCTCCGCGGCTGGCAGATCCGATCTCCACGGACGTCCCACACCCACAAGGTCAGTGAGCCAGCTGCTCGGGACGCTGAGTGCCGTATGGCTCAGTGGTCGGGCTGGTTCCAGGCAGGGGTCCCCTCCACCGCCCGCTAACCCTTCCCCAGGGTCACGCCAGGCCGCACGAGACGCCGAGTGCGCGTCACTCGGTAGTCGGGCCAGCGGTAAGCGAAGGGGTCACGCAGATTGAGCACACCCGCAGGCGGAACAACATCCCATTCCGTCATAACCCTAATCTGTGACCCCTAATAGCATCTAACCCTAATATGTACGCCTTAATAGCATATAACCCTAATCTGTGCCCCTAATAGCATCTAAACCCTATCTGTTGCCCCCTAATAGCATCTAACACCTAATTCTGTGCCCCCTAATAGCATCTAACCCTAATCTGTGCCCCTAATAGCATCTAACCCTAATCTGTGCCCCTAATAGCATATAACCCTAATCTGTGACCCCTAATAGCATCTAACCCTAATCTGTACCCCTTAATAGCATATAACCCTAATCTGTGCCCCTAATAGCATCTAACCCTAATCTGTGCCCCCTAATAGCATCTAACCCTAATCTGTGCCCCTATTAGAATCTAACCCTAATCTGTGCCCCTAATAGCATCTATCCCTAATCTGTGCCCCTAATAGCATCTAACCCTAATCTGTGCCCCTAATAGCATCTAACTCTAATCTGTACCCCCTAATAGCATCTAACCCTAATCTGTGCCCCCTAATAGCATCTAATTCTATTCTGTGCCCCTAATAGCATCTAACCCTAACCTGTACCCCCTAATAGCTTCTAACCCTAATCTGTGCCCCCTAATAGCATCTAACCCTAATCTGTACACCCTAATAGCTTCTAACCCTAATCTGTGCCCCTAATAGCATCTAACCCTAATCTGTGCCTCTAATAGCTTCTAACCCTAATCTGTGCCCCCGAATAGCATCTAACCCTAATCTGTGCTCCCTAATAGCATCTAACCCTAATATGTACACCCTAATAGCTTCTAACCCTAATCTGTGCTCCCTAATAGCATCTAACCCTAATCTGTGCTCCCTAATAGCATCTAACCCTAATCTGTGCCCCTAATAGCATCTAACCCTAATCTGTACCCCCTAATAGCATCTAACCCTAATCTGTGTTTCTAATAGCATCTAACCCTAATCTGTACCCCCTAATAGCATCTAACCCTAATCTGTGCCCCTAATAGCATCTAACCCTAATCTGTACCCCCTAATAACATCTAACCCTAATCTGTACCCCCTAATAGCATCTAACCCTAATCTGTGCCCCCTGATAGCATCTAACCCTAATCTGTACCCCCTGATAGCATCTAACCCTAATCTGTGCCCCTAATAGCATCTAACCCTTATCTGTACCCCCTAATAGCTTCTAACCCTAATCTGTATCCCCTAATAGCATCTAACCCTAATCTGTACCCCCTAATAACATCTAACCCTAATCTGTGCCCCTAATAGCATCTATCCCTAATCTGTGCCCCTAATAGCATCTATCCCTAATCTGTACCCCTAATAGCTTCTAACCCTAATCTGTACCCCCTAATAGCATCTAACCCTAATCTGTGCCCCCTGATAGCATCTAACCCTAATCTGTGCCCCTAACAGCATCTAACCCTTATCTGTGCCCCCTAATAGCATCTAACCCTAATCTATGCTCCTAATAGCATCTAACCCTAATCTGTGCCCCTAATAGCATCTAAAACCCTAATCTGTGCCCCTAATAGCATCTAAACCCTAATCTGTGCCACTAATAGCATCTAACCCTAATCTGTGCCCACTAATAGCATCTAACCCTAATCTGTGCCCCCTAATAGAGCATCTAAACCCTAATCTGTGCCCCCTAATAGTATCTAACCCTAATCTGTGCCCCTAAAAGCATCTAACCCTAATCTTTTGCCCCAATAGCATCTAACCCTAATCTGCACCCCCTAATAGCATTCTAACCATAATCTGTGCCCCTAATAGCATCTAACCCTAATCTGTAGCCCCTATAGCATCTAACCCTAATCTGTGCCCCCTAATAGCATCTAACCCTAATCTGTGCCCCTAATAGCATCTAACCCTAATCTGTGCCCCCTGATAGCATCTAACCCTAATCTGTGCCCCCTAATAGCATCTAACCCTTATCTGTGCCCCCTAATAGCATCTATACCTAATCTGTGCCCCTAATAGCATCTAACCCTAATCTGTGCCCCTAATAGCATCTAACTCTAATCTGTGCCCCCTAATAGCATCTAACCCTAATCTGTGCCCCCTAATAGCATTTAACCCTAATCTGTACTCCTAATAGCTTCTAACCCTAATCTGTGCCCTAATAGCATCTAACTCTAATCTGTGCCCCTAATAGCATCTAACCCTATCTGTACCCCCTAATAGCATCTAACCCTAATCTGTGCCCCCTATATAGCATTCTAACCCTAATCTGTGCCCTAATAGCATCTATCCCTAATCTGTGCCCCTAATAGCATCTAAAACCCTAATCTGTGCCCCTAATAGCATCTAACTCTAATCTGTGCCCCCTAATAGCATCTAACCCTAACCTGTACCCCCTAATAGCATCTAACCCTAATCTGTACACCCTAATAGCTTCTAACCCTAATCTGTGCCCCTAATAGCATATAACCCTAATCTGTGCCTCTAATAGCTTCTAACCCTAATCTGTGCCCCCTAATAGCATCTAACCCTAATCTGTGCTCCCTAATAGCATCTAACCCTAATATGTACCCCCTGATAGCATCTAACCCTAATCTGTGCCCCTAATAGCATCTAACCCTTATCTGTACCCCCTAATAGCATCTAACCCTAATCTGTGCTCCCTAATAGCATCTAACCCTAATCTGTGCCCCTAATAGCATCTAACCCTAATCTGTACCCCCTAATAGCATCTAACCCTAATCTGTGTTTCTAATAGCATCTAACCCTAATCTGTACCCCCTAATAACATCTAACCCTAATCTGTGCCCCTAATAGCATCTATCCCTAATCTGTGCCCCTAATAGCATCTAACCCTAATCTGTACCCCCTAATAGCTTCTAACTCTAATCTGTACCCCCTAATAGCATCTAACCCTAATCTGTGCCCCCTGATAGCATCTAACCCTAATCTGTACCCCCTGATAGCATCAAACCCTAATCTGTGCCCCTAATAGCATCTAACCCTAATCTGTACCCCCTGATAGCATCTATCCCTAATCTGTGCCCCTAATACATCTAACCCTAATCTGTACCCCCTAATAGCATCTAACCCTAATCTGTACAACCCTAATAACATCTAACCCTAATCTGTACCCCCTAATAGCATCTAACCCTAATCTGTACACCCTAATAACATCTACCCTAATCTGTGCCCCTAATAGCATCTATCCTAATCTGTGCCCCTAATAGCAATCTATCCCTAATCTGTACAACCTAAATAGCTTCTAACCCTAATCTGTAACCCCTAATAGCATCTAACCCTAAATCTGAGCCCCTAATAGCATCTAAACCCTATCTGTGCCCCCTAATAGCATCTAACCCTAATCTGTGCCCCTAATAGCATCTAACCCTAATCTGTACCCCCTAATAGCATCTAACACTAATCTTGTGAACCTAATAGCATCTAACCCTACATCAGCGTGAAGACGTCAGAAAGGGACTCACCCTCAATTGTCACACCGCGAGCAAGGTCAGTGTTTTGTACAGTCGTATTATTCACAAAACACGATGCATCGAAATCCAAGGAACAGATTTCGTGTTTTCTCACAAAAATAGAACGGGTTCCCATCTCTTTATATAAAAGATTTTATTTTTTTATCTTTTTAATGTATAACCACAAAGGTGAGGATGATAAAATGTGAAATAATTTTACACGCTGCAAATTTCCATTGCGATTTCAATCATTTACCTTTTTTTTTCGTTATTTCTGACAGGACCGGACATGACTTATACACATTATTTGCCTAGGTCTTATAATAAATCAGGACTTAAAGACATTTAAACATATTGAGCACGGAACGGTCAATTGGCTCTGCAAACGGGTGAAATGGCAGCGAAAGGGTTAAGATAAAGCTCAGATTCCTGGCTTTCCTCCTTACCCTACATAAGCTGTCCCGGAGGGGGGAGAAAGAGATCAAATGATCTACATTACAGTAGAGTTGTATTAAAAGGCAATCTTCCCCCTCTTTAAATTGCGGCATTACCCTACCCCCATACAGATATTATTCCAAACACCAACAGAATATAAGAATGATCATTATCAATAGAAATTCCCCATAAGTATTATATGACCATTTTTATTTATCACATTCATTAGATTTGACACATGCCTTTTCTGCTTTGTGCTAATAATGCAGAACCCCCCCCCTCCATATAGTTACATAGGCTGAAAAAAGACAGGCTGAACCCGATGGACGCATTTCACACATAACCTACGGGTGTTGATCCAAAAGAAGGCAAAAACCCAGCGCTCGCCAATATGCAACACACTGGGAAAAAATTCCTTCTTGACCCCAGAATGGCGTCAGATTTCTCTTTGGATCAAGAAGCTTTTACCCGCATATTAATTATAACCCTTAAATGCCTGGATGACTTCCTGCAAAGTCTGTACAGTCTCTGACCCAACCATCGCAACAGGCAGAGAATTCCATAGCTTTATTGTTCTCACTGTAAAATAACCCTTCCTATGCTTTAGGCTGAATTTCCTTTCGTCCAGTCTAAATGGGTGACCTCGTGTCCTGTGTATAGTCCTGTTAATGAATAGGTTTCCAGACAATGGTTTATAATGGACCCGTATATATTTATATAAGGTTATCAGATCCTCTCTAAGGCGCTGTTTCTCTAAACTAAACCAGGTTTAAGCTTGTTAGACTTTCCTCATAACTTAAACCTTCCATTCCCCTTATTAATTTAGTCGCCCGTCTCTGCACTTTTACTAACGCTATAATTTCCTTTAAGACAGGTGCCCAAAATCACACGGCATATACAAGTTGCGTCTTACCATTGATTTATACAGAGGCAAAATTATGTTTTCATCCAGAGTTAAATCCCCCATTTAATGCATGCCAATACCTTGGCGCCTGCTGTTTGATATTGAGCGGTGTTACTTAGTTTGAAGTCTATTATTATTATTCCCAAATCCATGTAGGGCAGGGTTTCCCAAACCTGTCCTCGGGACCCTCCACCTCGCCAGGTTTTCCAGATATCACCTGTACTGTGCTTCAGATATATGATTTGCTGCTCAGTGATTGCAGGATTCAGTCTGCATTTCCCCAAGGTGATCTGCAAAATCTGGCCTGGTTGAGGGTCCTGAGGAGGTTTGGGAAACACTGATGTAGGGTATAAATTGCTTAGGTTATGCACTTGAGTGAAGAACACATCTAAATCCCTCTGCAGTGAAGTAATCTCCTACTTGCATTGTATCACTTTTCCTAGTTTTGTGTCATCTGCAAACACTGACATGACTCTTTTTAAATAAAGAATTAAAAAAAAAAAAAAGTCAAGTATCCATTAGCACATAATACACAGATAAAGGAACATAGCGAGGATAGGACACAGTAACGCTTATTAAAAGAATAAACCCACGAAATATGGGAAGACACCTTATTCAAAGGGAAAAACAAAACACATAAAAATTACAAATAACAAATCATAAAAATAAAAGGCGGGTAAAGGGGAATGTTCCAACCATCAGCTGATGGTGTGTCATGAGGTGGGACCATCAGGGCACTAGCCCGAAAAGGGGCTAATCAGGGCAAATCAAATGATTTACTAATTAGGGGCATGCAATGTACTCTTCCATAGGGAACATGTTTTAGTGAAGGTGCTGATAGTGTCTCTGACCCCTGGCCGTCAGTTCGTCCATAAGACAGGCATCAACGATCTTTTCTGTTACTACAGTCCAGGAAGGGAGAACACTCTGGCGCCAAGATGCCGCCAAGGCCCGTTTGACAGCAAGGGCCAGCCTATTGAATAAAAGTTGCTCAGGTCGAGACAGAGCTGACAGGGGACGAGAGAGGAGGTATGCCCAGGGATCTAGAGGTAGTTGTCGGTGGAATATTTTCTGAAATTCAGCGTGAATTAGAGACCAGAAGCGGCGTACAACCGGGCAGTCCCACCACATATGGATATAAGTGCCCTTATCCCCGCCAACAGAAATCACTGGATGTGACTCCCATACGATAAAGGGATACCGGGGTGACGTACCAGCGGAGTAGAATTTTGTATGATTGTTCCTGGTGAGTAACACAAATGGAAGACCTGGCTGTTTGTTCCCATATATCCTCCCATTCGTCACCTGGCAAAGGATCGCATAAGTCAACCTCCCATTTATCACAGTACGTGAGGGGTCCCCACTGTCCTGGGCTGGAGCTAAGGAGAAGGTATAATTGGGATATAAGCCCTTTCAGGGGGCCATCTGCCATGCAAACGCGCTCTAAAGTGGTGAGGGGAACAGTTGAGACCCTTTCTAAAGTCAGAGCAGTAGCAAAATGTCGGATCTGTAAGAACCGAAAAAAGGAAAAAGGAGTCAAATGGCCACGTTCCTGAAGTTTGGAAAAAGTGATGAGCCATCCACTCTGATAGAGGTCTCGGTACCTCAGTAGCCCTGCTCCCACCAGTCCCCTAAAGTCCGAGGCTCTCAGTCCCGGTGGAAATTCTCTATTACGTTGTGAGGGGAGAGGAAGCGCCCACCAGCGCAAATTTCTTCCTAGCTAGTTCAAAAAGGCGAAGAGATCTCAAAATCGAGGGACACGCCGTGCACAAAATAGGTCTGGAGGTTCTAGGAAGCCATATGTATAGGTCAGGGAACATAAAAGGCAGATTCTAGTGCGACCCACCGTCTAGTAGAAGCGGGAGAGTGCCAGGCCACAACCTAAGTATAGGTTAGGGAGCCCTAGTCCTCCGCGGGTCTTAGGGTGGCGCGCCGTATTCTATATCGCCCTATGTCTCTTATTTTGCCAAATAAACGAGTCGATCGCCTGTTGGAGCCTGGCTAAATCCCTTTGAGTTAGTAATAAAGGTAGTGTCTGGAACAGAAAAAGAATACGTGGGAGTATGTTCATCTTTATGCTGTGAATGCGTCCTATCCACGATATGGGCTTATCGCACCAATGCTCCAGATCACACTTAATCTGATGAACCATTGTTGTGAAGTTCTTACTATAAAGAGCTTTCGGATCTGCTGTTAAAAGGATACCCAAGTACGGCAATTCAGAGGGAGCAAGACCGAACCCAAAATCTGATTCAAGCGAGGTTGTGTCTGTGTGTAACATATGAAGGGGCATAGTACAGGATTTAGTGTAGTTAATGCGAAACCCCGCTATTTTACCAAAGTCGGATAATAACAGTCTAAGGTGGGAAAGAGAAGAGATGGGATCCGTCAAAGTTAGAAGGATGTCGTCAGCGTAGGCCGAGACAGTAAAATTATCTCATCCGACTGGAACCCCCCTTATGCCGGGATGACCTCGTATGGCAGCTAATAAGGGTTCGAGAGAGAGGAGAAAGAGAAGGGGCGAGGGGACAGCCCTAAGAATAGGGAACCGAGTGGGGCAACAGCCCCGGATTCGGACCTGCGCAGACATACCAGAGTAAAGAGCACGCACCGTATTAAGATAAAGATCTGGGAGGCCAAAGCGGGAGAGGGTAGAGAAAAGGAAAGGCCATTGCACCCTGTCAAAAGCCTTCTCCGCGTCCAATGATAAGACAAGGGAAGGCGTCGCTCGAGAAGATGGCCACCAGATCAGGTCGGCATTACGTCTAGTGTTATCAAATAGTTGACGATTAGGAACAAAACCGACCTGATCCGGATGGACTAAAAATTGGAGGAGTGGACTAAGGCGGGTCGCCAGGACCTTAGCAAGAATCTTGGCATCAAAGTTGATGAGGGATATAGGCACTGACATGACTTTTGATGCCTATTTTAAGGTCCTTTTTATAAATGAATGGAATAGAATTGGCCCTATAACAGACCCCCCCCCCGAGGGACACGACTTACCACTGGTGTCAATCTAGAAAATTTACCCTTTTATGACCACACTCTGTACCCTGACAGTCTGCAGAACAAGAGACATCATCTAGAGCAGACGTCAGCAATAACTGTCCTACAGATGTTTTGGGTGGCTGAGCATCATGGGGATGTACTTCCATCAGGTGGGGTAAGCCTCATGGAAGATGTGCTTCCTAAACAGAGACACACCCACACCACACCCTATTTGGATGAGCTATTAAATACATTGAAATGAAAAATTATTTGCAAATTTACAACTGATAACTCTTCATGCAAAATGCTATTTTACTGGAAATTTAGCAGTTTAACATTTGAAACGTGATGGATGGTTATTTTTCAATAAAGTGTTTTCTACAGGGGGTTCTGTTTCGTCAGGGCTCCTTTGGTTTCGCTCGTGACTTTTTCTTTGTACATAGCAGAGAGTAGAAAGTTGTGTTTTGTAAAACAGGCTAATCAGATTAATGTTTCTGCAGTTCTTGCACAGCCAAGTCCTTCCTTCAGAGTGCCGGGCAAAGGATCATTTCAAGGCTATTTCGTTGTATTCTAGCAAACATCCAATGTTTTCATTACTCCTCTCGTCACATACATTGTAGAGCGTCCTACGATTTAGCAGGGAGATGGCATCGCAGCACATGGGGTAAGTGTAGAGCATTAGCATTTATTAGAAAGACTTAACTCCCACTACTGTATTTCCCCCCCCCCTTCCTGCTTCTTATTGGAACCTATAAGGACTAATTTACAAAGCCTTGAAATTCCGGTGCTGTGCACTTTGATCCCACTTCACTGACTATACAGTAAATTCACTGTTTAGTGAAAGGCAAAGATGGAGTCCCCGAAGCCTCATGTTAAAATGTTGCAGAGAGCACCGACGTGGTCTTGGTGAATTCCACGGAACTGCAAATCCCCGAACTCTCCTAAAGTGTAAATAAAGGTAAAGTCCTTTTTAATGGACTTTTGATAATTTTGGTTTCACAATTTTTTTTTTTTTTAATACAAAAGGCTGATCTAAAAAAGCTCTTCAGTGTAAAAAAGATGTTAAATTTTGTATTATTTAAGTACTTCAAACGGTTGAATCCCATGGTGTTCAAAATGTAAACTTGCTGACCTGATTTTCAGGTGTCTCTGTTCATTACGCTGTAGTTTGGCGTTCTCTGAATAGATGAACAGTTACTTCTCTATGGGACCATTTCAATGCTGCCGTAAACTGGCGAACCAGTGTATGTGGCACATTGACAGGTTAGTGAATAGACAAACTGGCCCAAAATTGCACCCAATAGTGAAATTCACCTTTCTGTGCAACTCGGTGATGAATTCGAAGGTTAGTAAATAACCCCTTTTTGTCTTCTAAATGTTGGAATAGCTTAACTCAGGGCCCCATTTAACATCTCTAGTGCAGGATTAGCATTGAACACCTTTATACTGAGTGGAGCTAATGTGTCTGGAATGTCATGGGGGGGGGGGAGGGACAGGTTCACTATCATATCCTAGAAGTACACCTCCAAAGAAAATGTTTCCTTTCCCAGTAAACTTGGTAATAAAATAGACTTTCTATTGCAGTTTTTCATTTGCTTTAACCTCCCTGGCGGTCTAATTTTTAAAAAATTTCGGGTCTAAAAGCGTCTTTTTTTTTTTTTTTTTTAAAGGAAACGGGTTTTTGTACATAGTTAGCCTGTAATAATTAGGAATCACGCACTGAAATCCGTGCAATCAAGAGTTCTTACTCTAAGGTAAAATCCTTTATAAATAAATAAGATAGTAAATACACGGAGTCCGATTTAAAGTTTGAAACACGAAATAATTTATTATCCCAAAAATAATGCAAATAAATGATATTCAATAAAACAAAAAACACTGACATCGGTCTGAAAACAAGAGTAAGAGGATGTATGGTCTATTTCTTATCTTTTAGTGCCACCCAGTGGCCGTTCATAAACATTACACTTTGGAGTACAGTATTTTATGAATTGTTTGTTTGCTGATGGTTCAGGTCAGGGGTCAGCGAGGGAGCCAGGAGGAGGGGAGTATGCATCCAGCCCGAGTGTGGCTCGGGGTTACCGTTCACGGTAGCGAAATTTAACCTCGAGTCACACTCGGGAATACCGCCAGGGAGGTTAAGCTACCACTAATGAAATGGCATGAAACCTTGGTAATAGGTGTCGAAAACAAATCTGTGATTTTCTATCATTTATTTTCTACAGCAGTAGCGGGTATGTTTGGAACTTTAGAGGAAGGCAATAAGGAAACTGTAGCAGCATTTCCCAGGTCTGCAGCGAAAGGGCTAACCTACCATTCTGGCAATCAGATTTCACTTTGGCATAAAGTTCTGGATGATTTTGTTCCCTCCAACTTGTCGTCTTCCAGTGCCAATACCGGGCATTGCGAGATGCTCATACGATACTGACAGTATTGGTGCATTCCTATCCCCGAATATGTAGCAACCCTGACAGTATTTTAATAAGTACACAACATACCAAAACCCCTAAAGGCATTGAAAGTGTGCCTTGGCACCCCAGATATTTCAGAAATACATGTCCCATAATTAAAGCTGGCTGAGCATCATTCAACATGTAGTTCAGAAACATCTGGGGGAGCCAAGGTTCACCAACACTGCCATAAGGGTCTCAGACTAGTCTCTCCTTCACTCCTCACATTCGGTCGCTAATCATATCCTGCTACTTCCACCTGAAAACAATTGCACCCGTCTGTCCCCGCCTTAAGCACTTGGATGAGCATTTTAGCAGAGTCCTGATTAATATTTCCCGTCTTAACTATTGTAACCTTTCTCTTTACAGAGGGAGAGACTGGGATCTCATAAGGCCAGTCTTTTATGAATGACTGTGCCAGACTCATTCACCTCGCCCCTCTGTCAATTTCTACTCTGGATTCTAAGGGAAATGGGCACCCAATTAAAAATATTGTTGCTCACGTACACTGCTCTCCACAACCGCACCCCTTGTCTACATCTCCTCCGTAATTAGCAGGTACATCCCGTCCCCTTTGTTCTGCCAATGATCTGACATTTCCGTCTCCTCATACCTGCACCCCAAATCTTACACTAGGTGAGGGTAAATAGTGAACATGAAGTAGTGGGGTGCATGTGGGCTGGGAAGATGGCGTGAGGACCCTGCTCGAGCTTACACTCTGTGCTTAACTTGTATGTATTTTGTTATTCTGCCCTCCATTGTACAGCGCTACAGAACTTGTTAGCGCTTTAAAAAATCTTGCAACTGTCTTAGAAAGTCTTGCTATATTAGTTAAAATTTTATATTTTATATAAATACATTTATTATCACCAAGTAAGCAAATCTATGTGTATATTCAAATAGAAGACCTCTGCAATAAGTTAGAATTGGGGGTTATACAAGGTGCACATGGGGGCTCCTATTTGAAAGTTTTTTTTTTTTTTTTTGTTTTTTTTTAGGCATGTCAACATGCAAGAAGCTTTAGCTGCCTAAGGAATTGAATAAGAAAAAATTTATATTTCTATTCATGAACTACACACCTGCTGCATAAGATAAGGGGTTAGATTTGTTTCTGCTACAGAATAAGCGTTTCAAATTGAAATCCTAACGGTTTCTAAAGATTCTCCCTCATTTCAAGGAATGTGTCACATCTACGGCCCCCGCGGCATCGCTGGCTGGGTGCCAGGAGCTGGCATATTGGTGTCTCGGGGGGCGGGGCTTGACGTGGTGACGCGGAGCCACCGGCCTTAAATGCAGGGCACGAGATTCTGCTAGTCGCCCTGACGTGGGGTCATTCCCGCATCGCCAGCTGATCTCGTTTCTGTCTCAGTGTATTCTGCTAAATTG
>RXON01001448.1:0-76670 GCA_009667805.1 Leptobrachium leishanense
GTAACCCTGTCTATACTGTGCCTATTGTACAGCGCTGCGGAATATGCTGGCGCTTTATAAAATAAAAGAATAATAATAATTATATATATATATATATATAGATATGATATCTCACGAGTATAGCAGTCCTGTAGTGATACCTTTCTTTTATTGGGAACTAACGTTACATTTAAAGTACAAGCTTTCGAGAGGATTCCTCCCTTCGTGGTGAGTCATCGATTCTGGACACAGTGTTCGCCGGATGGCTGAGAGGCCTCAAGGCCTACGATTTCCAAGAAAGTGCGCACTTGCTTGATTGCTTCAGTTTACAGGGCCCCAAAGTTGACTAGTCGAAGATATTTTTGTTCATTCACTGGCCAGTTGAATCTAGTACCCGCGGTACCCTAAGACACCAATTTATGAGCCTTCTGAGCGGGACTTAAACTCACGAACTATCATACTATCTAATTACTATACTAATATAGGGTTGACAACCCTTTGGGCAAGCACCCCTCCCTGTCACAGGTGCTCCACCCGCAGGTTCTATTTAAACCTTGATCTGCAAGGAGCTTCAGAAGAGGACTGGTCGGTCCTCAATAAGTAAGTTTTATCCCATAAGAGCAGTCATTAGGTTAGTATGATAGGACCTGCCAGGGCTGGGATACATTGTCGCTGTTGGCAGTTTACACAATCCATGGCCATCCATTGCAAAACTAAACTTCGTTCATCATAACAGAGCTCAGTATTGAATTATTACAAGGGTTAAGAACTACAGTTTTTTTTGAAGGGGTTAAGAAATGTTTGTAAGCATTTAAAGGGTTAAATCTGGAAAATCTCTATGTTTAAATTAATTTAGCTGCTGTTGTGGTTTCTTTTGTGTTTGAATAATATGTTTGGTGTGCTCTCCCCCTGTTTTGTATTATATATATATATATATATATATATTATATATAATATAGTATAGTAGGTGTGTTATTCCAGATGCCAAAATCACGAGTATAGCAGTCGTAGTGATACCTTTTTATTGGACTAACGTTACATTAAATACAAGCTCAAGTAGAGGATTCAGATCTCCTCCCTTCGTCAGGTATAGAAGCTAACTGATCAGAATAATAGAATAAAACATAGGGACAGTCATAGGGCTCACAGTTGGGGGTGTTAGATGCTGTATATCGCCAAATGGCATGGTCAAAAAAAAAATAAAAAGGAAACATTTAATTGTCTCAGGCAAGTGCAATCATGTCCACTTCAAAGGGAATGTGAAAGGACAGAACGAAGAGAAGGAAAAAAAAACACAACACAGTGAGCATGGGGAAGACACAGAAAAATAGGAATGATGAATATTACGTGACGTTATTATAGTGGGTTAGAAAACCCGAATCTATATTAAGTCCTTGTTTTATATTGTTGAAATATGTGATCATTTCATTTCATATGTTTGCGTTCCCGGTGATCTTTAAAATGTCCTTTGAGGATTTTAATTCTGAGGTTTTGGATGGAGGGGGCCTGCTAGATTGAAGTGATGTCCCACTGGGGTACAATATGTGTTTTCCTGTGTGGCCTAATGGAGTGTCTGTGCTGGTTCATCCTGAGATTTAGTTTAAGGCTGGTTTCACCAATATAGCAGGCCTTATCACACGCCGTGCACTGGATCATATACACCACATTTGCTGATGTGCACAGAATGATCCCTTGATGTTGTGAGTGGCGTGTTGTGCCGCGCAGTGCTGCTGTCACATATATGTTGGCACACAGTTTTGCAGCGGTTTGTTACAGCGTTTGGTCCCATTCTGTATGTCATCCTGTTCCGGAGCGAGTTTGCTGCGGACAGTTTTCGCCTCAGGTTTGGGGGTTGCTTGAATGCCAGTAAGGGGGGCTGTGGGTGTTAGGTCTGAACGGCTCTCCTTTCCCATCTCCATTCTCTGCGTGTCCCCCCATCTCCGTTACCTGTCAGGATTTGCTGCACCCAGGCATTGATGAGCGCGCGTTTGTGCAAAATGAGACACAGACACAACCTGCTATGTCCTTCAAACTGAAACCGTATTCATCAACAGTCAGGAGTATATATGCCTTTACATACACAATGGAGGATCTGATGTGATAACCAATCAGAGACTTCCACATGTACACAATGTCACAGAGAAACAGGTTTTAAGGAATTTGCCTCAGGGTATTGCCTTGTGGGGTCTCCCATACAGTAGAGCAGGATTTAACAGGCAAAAGGGGGGGTTGGGACACATGGCCTCAGGACAATTGGGGAAGAAGCAAGCAATGAATTGAAGATCTCAATTACTTATGATTTTGGATATAAAATCCCTTACAATCCCTTCTTTTGTCACAGAAAGTGACAACCAATAAATACAAAATATAAGGTGAGAATAGGGTGAGAATAGTGTCCATGGGATAGTTCACTCGGGGTCTTCCCATACAAATCATTTGTGGGTCCAAAGGACCGTCGGCTTCCCTTCCAGGCTCAGGACCTGGTCAGGCGTCGCACTATATAGGAGAACGCAAGCAGGGGTGCAGTATGGGTCAGGGTTCGCAGGAGGGAGTAACATTTCACTATAACCATATTACCTTGTACATAATTACTAGGAAAAGCAAAAGCATATTATACCTGGTACTATGTTAAGGATTTTCATCCCCAAGGAACCGAACCGTGAACCCAGACCAAAAAATGCAGTCAAATCCATCAGACACTTAGTCCATGGGTTCTGGTTAAATTCTAATTCCCAAATAAATTCCACTAAACAAGAAAAGAATGATTTACGTAATCTAATTTTAGTAAAAAGTAAGCATTGATACTAATTGTCATGAGTCAGATCTTTATCTGTGTTTCCTTGTACTAAGATTCACTCCACAAACTGGTAAAAATGATGATGATGAAAACAATGGCAAACGCCAACATAGCAAAAGGAAAACAGTTGGGGACAGACTGAGAGAGGGACAAGTAAACAGATTCACTCGTCTTGCAGACAACCACACAACTGCAACAGAGACGAGCATGTTAGTGTAGCAAAAGGAAACACAGATACTATACACTAATAATTTCCCAAGGAGTCCAATAAAAATAAAAAGCCAAAACCTCCCTCAGGATATGGACCTCATGCAGCCTCTTTTGTATATAACCCACAGGGTCATACTACATCTGACTCAGTTCATTATAAAAAAGTATATGCGCAACTCTAGCCCGAAGACCAGCCACCGTGCGTCCTACACCCATTTAGTAACAGAATATCTCTATACACTTCTGTTCTTGTTTAGTGGTCAATTAAGCAAAACATTTCCAGTAAAATAAAATTCCATCAAAATATATGGTAAATATAAATCAGCAACCAAATAATTCTCAATAAAACCAACTGAAATCTTCCCGCAATTCCTTCCTTTACACCTGGTTTATATAAAGAATTTAGTCATTTTAAGTGTAACATTAAGTTAAAGCTATTAATTCATTATCACTGAGATCACCATTAGATGTATTAAAACATTATTTATATTTTATTCACAGTAACGGGACTAGTTTAACCACCTGGTTAATAATATATTATATTCTATTTAATGCTGGATGTATTGTTATAAGACTATTTTGGACAGCTAATTTAAAAGACCATTATGATTTCCTGAGTACATTATTGAAAATACTCTAACTCCAGATTTAATTGAATGTGACCTGCACTATCATAAATATATCAGGGCATTTACTTACTCCTGAAAAATAAGAATTGTGATCACATAATAATATACGATACGAAATATTAGAATACAAAGTATTCATCACTTAGAACAAACATTCAGGTATCTGGCGTAGAATATCCTTCTGAGAACAGCACAGTGATGATTCTTCTGAACATAAAGATGTAAAGTTCTGTGTTTTTTCTTTTTCCATATTAATTTAAGATGAAATACAACTCCTTTTGTTAGAATGTTTTATTGCCCGGTGTCTGGTAAACTCTGTTATTGATCTTGGTATCTGGTAAAGGAAGCGGAACATTGCAATGTGTAATGATGATGTGTGTTTGAGTAAATTTCCTTCAATTTCAATAGCTATATCGCTATTGGTATCAAATTAATGATCTTCCATCTAGCTTTATCAGCATCAGCTGCAATGAGCATTGGCATGCGTTACTCGGGCAATTTTCACCTAAATTAAAGAGCCTTGAAAAAATGTTAACCTGTCAGGGTTTAAAACTTGCAACGTTAAAAACTTACATGGTTAACACTTATATCGTTATGGCTGTAAAGAAAAACCTGTATTTCAACTTGTAACGTTCAACAAAGGCACTTCCATAGTGTGCCAATATCTCTCTAAGAATGACATACAATAGACAAGGAAGAAACTAGACAAGCAGGATGAAACCAAAATCGAACATAGCAAAAAACGACTTCCTTGACTAATCACTCCCCATTCACCTTCAATCACCTTCAATCACCTTCCATTCACCTTCAATCACCTTCCATCACTTTCTATTCACTGGTTTCCATCATGTTCATCACTCACAGCCAGACACTGATCGCCTTCTATCAACATTCACAAATACTTTGAATTATCTAAAACCTTCAAAAAAATAAAAGAAAGCATCAACCCCCCTTCCTCTCTTTCTCAGAGCAGTAGGGGTAAGTGGAAGTTAATGCAGCTAATCTCGGTAACACCACAATATTCCCACTGTGGAAAAAGAGAGACCAAAGAAATCTTTTTCCAAATCATTATATTTCCGAAGAGATCAGCCTTGGTAAGGAATTGTATTAAACAAATATGCACGTTATTAATCTCTTGATCTATTGGATTTTTCTCTTTCTGTCCTGTAAAAGAAAGAAAATTAATTAATAAAACAAAAACACATTTCTTCGTTTCCATATGTCTCCAAAATCATGCACAACACCAAACGCATATCTAGATAGTTTGACTGCACGACTGTGATACGGATGCCCAGACACCACAAGACGTTCTACCCTAGAACTGTACTCTGTATCTGGAGAATCTTATCAGCTTGCAACGCAGGAGCAGGCATGGCACTAGTGCTGGTGATCCAGAGAGCTCTTGGGACCCTTACTGATCCCTACAGATTGTCCTTTCCTTATTCTTGGTCCTGTGCTGTCCTAGCACAAGGACTATTCCTATTCCTGACCTGGCCTCAGTTCTATGCTTCCCTAGCACAAGGACTGTTCCTGACCCGTCCTGACTTGTGCTACCCTAACACACAGTCCAACAGAATAAGCCAAATTATATAGAGGGGCAGTAATGTGTGAGAAGGTGTTTTCACTTTATCCAGTTTCCTGGCTTATGTTTCAGATGACAAGTTCTATAGCGCTGCAGAATGGGGAGACGGAATAACAAATATACATGTTACACACACACGTGAAGCTTCTGGGATTACTCATTCATTCATCTAATGCAGGGCTTGACAAATCCCAGACATCAGATCGTAATGGCAACTAGAATTTGCACCTGGCACCTGGGATTTTGTCAGCCCATTTACTGTTGACAATAGGTTATAGGAATTTTAAATGCCTGTGCCAACGCCCTGGACATACAGTTCTGTCCAGCATCTGTCCAGCAGCTCTAGGGGTTTTGGCCGCATGCTGTCAATTTCCCCACCCCACTTTCTCCCTGCACTTTCTGCTGGCTGTACATGCTGATGGGCTGGGACAGCTTCCCCCACTGCTCCCCCACACAGGTATAATACAGGCAGAGGGACATAGTCATTCTCTGTTCCTTCCTAACCCCAATAGTTCCCCCTGTCCCCCAACAGCTCCTCACCATGACCCCTAGCAGCTGCACCCTGCCAGGCCCAGTGATAGGAGTTGCTGGATCAGTGTGCCCACAATAAGGGAGGGAGGGGCTGCGCTGCCTGCTTCTCTGCAGCCAGATGGCACAGGGGTCATTTGGAGCACTGCATCTCAGTGCCTGTGCATCGCACATGATCAGTCAAGGTGACATTGGGAAGAGCAGAGCTTGGCCTTTCCAAAGATATCCAACATGACCATAACATTAAAATAAAAAATGTAATTTTTTCTTTTTACATGGAGCTAATGTCTCAAAAAATGGGTTAACAGTCAGGTTATATATCACATTGTGTATTACTTTCATTTTCCCCTTGGTTTAGCTGTACATATAAAGGGTTACTGGGCAGGCTTCATTCCTTACAGTATACATTTCAAGGTTTCCCTTGCAAATGGCATTTTAGGGGTTAATGGGAAGGCTATGTACCACACTGTTTTAATCACAATGTTTTCCCTTGGTTATATTGTGGCATGTTAGGAGTTAAAGGCAGTCACCCATTTAAAATGGTTTCTAAATCTGTTTGCATGGCCACTACATAAACCTCAGAGCTTACACTCTATTTCGCCTACCCAGGAATAGAACCATATTTAGAAATATTTCCTGACACTTTCTTTGCAAAGAAAGAATCCCCTGCACCTTTAAGGAAAGGGGACATGACTGATGGCCTGGGCCGGATGGTCAGATAAGGAAATATGGAGCCATTGGTTATATGTGTGCAACATTGTTTCACTTACCTATATATGCATCGGTGGTGGGTGTGTTCTGTCTCTTGTTCCTGGCCAGCTTCAACTGTGCATCAAGGAGATTCGATTCTGTGGGAGAGAAAAAACGTGGTGTTTAGTTTGGTGATTGTTGCTGAGTTTTCTGCTGTAATGGCTTCTACTTCGGTGGATGCCTTGTTGGATCAGCTGAGGGAACATGCTGCTGCTCGTGGTGCAACTCTGCAGGATCTACTTCAGGATGCATTGGTGCCAGCGCGGGAGCAGTCTCCTGAGGATGCGGGGGAGCCTCGACAATGGCGGAGAGAGCGGCCGTCCAGACCACCGGTTCGTCTGAGTCCTAGTCCCCCCAGGCTTCGTGGAGCCCAGCAGCTGGATGGTGGCGTGGATGGGCCTGATGCGGATGCCCAATCCTCTGAGGGATCGATGGTCCGGGATACGCCGCCGAGGGAGTTGCGGTCTGGCCTGCGGAGGAGGGTGAGCATGGGCAGCGTTGCGGTGTCTCCACCTTTACTTACAGGTGTGGCTGGAGGTGCGGACCCGGCTTCTAGTGAGCGGCGTAAGACCCCCCTCCGTCCCAGGCAAGATGGCCGACGGCTGCAGCGCTCGAGGAGCCCTCTTGGAGCTGCGGCGCTTCCGGTGGCCGGAAAGAGAATGACGCGGAGGTCTGAGTCCGCCCCCAAGCCCCCTCCTGTTCGGCGCAGGGCTGTGGCGTCACGTTCGAAGGGACGGGCACGCCCACAAGATGGCGGCGCCCATGCTGGGGTCGGAAATGCAAGGAATAGAGCGGTTTCGGCGGCTGCAGCATCGGCTTCTTCCTCTGCGGTGGCTGTGGACCGAACGGCGCAAGGAGCGGCTGATTCTGGAGGTCGATTGGTGGCTCGTGGGGCCCGGGATCGGCGCTCTCCTGCCGGGAGTGGCTGGGAATCCAGGTCCGGAGATCTTCGGGATGCAAGGAGGTCGGCTGGTCGGGGGTTTCCTGGGCGTCCATCGCCAGACCCGTTGGTTCCTGTTGTTCCGGTGGATCCTGGACGATCATCCCTTCTGGTGGCACGTGAGTCTGATCTTGGTGGGGTGGTTTCTGGCTTGCAGGGTCGTTCGGTCCCTGCTGCGTCAGGTAGGATGGAGGGGCTAACAACGGGGTTCATGGAAACCTTGGTTGCGGCTTTCAGGCAGTGGCAGGATGGGGCGCTGGCGGTGTCGCACGCGGCTGCGTCTGGATCACCTGCGGGTGTAGCGTTGGCTGGGGGCGCGGCACCGGTGCTCGCTGTTGCGTCGGCCGCTTTAGGGGTCCCTGATACGGCTCCCGTGGTGAGTCCTCCGCTGGCCCCTGCTCTTGTTCCAGCCCCTGCGGTGTTTGGCGCGGCGTTACCTGCTGCGGCGGTGGTTTTGGCTCCTGTGGTTTTGAGCGGTCCTGCGGCGCCGGTTAGTGTGGCTCCAGTGCCTGGGGCGGTTGGTGCGGAGGTGCACTCTTATGGGGCGTGTGATTTGTCGCCGCTGGGCTTGACGATTTCTGCTGAAGTGCGGGAAAAAATTTGGAAAGGGGAGTACGTGGACGTGCTCCCTTTGATTTCCCCGGATAGGGAGACGGTGGATCGGCCAAAGAGTATGGATCCTTTACCGGGTGACAGGGACAAAGAGAAAGTGAAGCCGTTGCCGCAGACCTTCGGCAATTGGCTTCAAGGTTTTCTGGCGTATAGCGCGATTTTGTGCGAGCGATTTCCGGAGCGCGGCATAGCTTTATTTCTTATTGGATCTGATTTGGGGGGCTTACAAGATTTATGCTTTGCTGGTTTAAATATGACCAACAGTTTCGGCAGAAGATGGCGGTGCGGCCCGGGCTCCGTTTTGATTTGCAGGATACGAATCTGTGGTTGCTGCTCATGACGCCGAACCGTCCGGTGGTGTCACCCTTTCCTGGATCCGGGTGCCCAGAACCCCAGGAGCGCCAACGGGTACCGGAAAGGGGTGGTGCTGGCTCTTCAATGAGTCCCAGTGCCGTTGGGCCGCTAATTGACGTTTCAAACATGAGTGTTCCTCCTGTGGGGGATCCCACCCGGCATTTCGATGCTTTAGAAAGGGACATGGCTCGGCCTTTAGGGCTTCAGTCGGGGTAAGCCTGATAGAAGGGATCACCCGCTGATGGTTCGGGCTATGGTTCCTTGGCTAGACAGGTGAGACGGCGTAGCGATCGTGTGTTAGGTTTGTTGTAGGTTGGTTTAGTGACGGTTTGTGATTCCGCATGTGGCGTCGGATTTTCCTCAGTTTTCGCAAAATTTAGTTTCGGCGCGTCAGCGAGACGATGTTGTGGCGGACAAGTTGGCTAAGGAGGTTAGGTTGGGTCGGATGGTGGGTCCTTTTGCGGAGCTCCCCTTTTCTAATCTTCGGGTGTCTCCACTGGGCATTGTGCCCAAGAGGGAGGAGGGTAAGTTCCGCATGATCCACCATCTTTCCTACCCGGCCGGTCTTTCTGTTAATGACGGGATTAGGAAAGAGGGATGTCGCGTGCGATATTCCTCTTTTGACGAGGCATTGCAGATTGTGCGGGAGGCTGGTCCTGGTTGTTTGTTGGCGAAAGCGGATATTGAGTCAGCGTTTCGTTTGCTGCCAATTCGGCCGGACTGCTACCATCTGTTGGGGTGTTCATTTCGTGGGGCATTTTATTACGACCGGTGTCTCCCAATGGGCTGCTCGATCTCGTGTTATTATTTTGAGTTATTTTCTTCATTTTTGCACTGGGTGGTGTGTCGGCGCGCTGGTCGGAATTCGGTGGTCCATTATTTGGATGATTTCCTGTTTGTGGGACCGGCGGATTCGGGCGACTGCGCCGCGCTGCTGCAGATTTTCCGGGAGGTTGCCGGAGAGTTTGGTGTGCCGTTGGCTGAGGAGAAGACGGAGGGCCCGGTTCAATCGCTTGCTTTTTTGGGCATTGAAATCTATACCGTCCTCCGGGTTTTCCGTTTGCCGGTCGACAAAATCCAAACCTTGTTGCGGTTGGTGGGGAGGGCGCAAGGGGTTGCGAAAATGCGGCTTTCGGTTGATTCAGTCGCTATTGGGTCACCTGACATTCGCGTGCTGGGTGATGCCGATGGGACGGGCTTTTTGTCGCAGGTTGTCTCTGGCTACTGCCGGGATACGCGCGCCCCACCACTTTGTGCGCATCTCTAGTGCTTTGAAGGCGGACCTGGTGGTGTGGCACTCCTTCTTGCTTCAATACAATGGGCTGACGTATTGGCAGGAGGCGGACGAGGACAATCATTCCCTCGAGCTTTTTGCTGATGCGTCTGGGGCGCATGGCTTTGGGGTGTACTTCCAGGGCGCTTGGTGTGCCGAAGCGTGGCCCCCGCATTGGGCGGCGTCTGAATTGGTGAGGAATCTCACTTTTTTGGAACTCTTTCCATTGATTGTGGCCTTGGAGCTGTGGGGGGAGCGTCTGGCTAATAGGCGGGTGGTGTTCTGGACGGACAACATGGGCGTGGTGCAAGTGGTGAATCGTTCGTCGTCCAGTTCCCCTCCCGTCTTGGCTCATTTGCGACACCTGGTTCTGCGCTGTCTGGAGCAAAATGTATGGTTGAGGGCTCGGCATGTGCCGGGTGTACGGAACGTAATTGCTGACGCTCTCTCCCGGTTCCAGTGGGACCGTTTTTGGCAGGTGGCTCCGGGGGCAGCGAGGGCTGCGACACCCTTTCCTCTGTGGCTCTGGACCCTCGCTTCGCCGGGCTGAGAATGTTGCTGGAGGACTCTTTGTCGGGTGCATCGTGGACTGCCTACTCTCAGGTTTGGCGGAGGTGGGGGTTGGTGGCACGGGAGGAACGGGGGTGGCTTACGGCGGCGGACCGGAGGTGGGCCACCTTGATTTATTTTAATTCCGTCCGGGAGAGAGGGGGCTCTGGTTCAGGAGCGGCCAAGGTTCTGACTGCCCTGTCTTTTTTGTGCAAGGCGCTGGGGTGGGAAGATGTGGGTCGGGATTTCCTGCTTCGCAGAATTGTTTCGGGTTGGAGACGGACGACGCTGCCTGATGTGTGGCGCCCGGTTTCTGGCTCTATGTTTTTGGATTTGATGGAGGTTCTGAGTGGGGTCTGTCGCGATCTTTTTGAAGCGCGATTATTTCGGGTGGCATTTGCCTTTGCTTTTTATGGCGCCTTGAGGGTGGGGGAGTTGGTTGCTCCGAACTCTCGGACCCATTCGGCATTGCGTTTTTCCCATGTCTCGGTGGCTGCCGCACAAGTACGGGTTTTTATTGCCAGGTCAAAAACGGATCAGTTGGGTAGGGGTGTACTGGTTACGTTGGAGGCGGTTGGGGGACCTGGGTGTCCGTTGAGCCTCACGCGGGAGTATTTAGTGGTGCGTCCAGAGTTGGCTGACTCCTTTTTGGTTCACCTTAATGGTGTTCCTCTGACCCGGTATCAATTTTCGGCTGTGTTTAAACAATGCGTGCGAGTGTTGGGTTTCGACCCGGGATTGTTTGCTTCTCATTCGTTTCGAATTGGCGCGGCGACGGTGGCTGCGAGCGCGGGCGCATCGGACGGCATGATTCGGCGGTTGGGCCGGTGGCGCTCGGATCGCTTTCGCTCGTATGTTCGTCCTAACCTTTTGTAATTGCAGGTACTTCCCCGCGGTTGGTCTGGATATTGGGGCATTCCTTCGTACATTGGGCGGCCGTGCGGGCTGAACAACGGCCGCATGGCTGGAACCTTGGTTTTTCGAAGGAAGCGGTGCAGATTTGCTGGTTGGGTATCCGGGGTTTGCGTTGGGCTCGGGTGTCGAGGGAATGTGAGATTTTGGCGGGGATGGTCCCCAGGGAGATTATTTTAGTGGTTCATGGGGGGGGAATGATTTGGGGATTGTTAGTTCAGTGGACCTGATTCGGGCTATGAAGCTGGATCTGGCCCGCTGTTTTGCTAGATTTTGGGGTTTGTCACTGGTGTGGTCCGATATTATTTCTCGTCCTCGTTGGGAGGAGATGGCGGCCCCAAGGGCAATTGACAGGGCCAGGAGGAGGGTAAACAGGGAGGTTTCCAAGTTTGTCAGGCATTTGGGGGGGGTTGCGATCCGGCACAGGGAATTGGAAGGCGACAATCGGAATGTGATTCGGGGTGATGGTGTCCATTTGACGGACATTGGTCTGGATATCTTTTTGCTTGGTTTGATGTCTGGAATTGAGGAGGCGCTGTCTGCGGTGGGGCGCAGGGGCAGCCAGTAGGAGGCCATGGTGCCCCTGGCGTTGGCATGGTTCCTGGACAGCGGTGCTTTAAATTGGCTAAGCCGCCTTCGGCTGTGGCAGTAACGAGACGAGCCCCGCTTGATCTCGGTCAGGCGGGGTGACGAGCTCCTGGTTTTGGATCGGTAACTGCCTATTACATGGGTAATAGGGCGGATATCGGAGGAAAAGCACTGCTGGTTACATGGTGTAAATATTTAATAAAGCTGTGACCCTTTCCAGTTAAGAAGGTGTTGTGTCTTCTTTATAATTAAGGGTTATGGGTCAAGGAGGTCCCAGGTTTAAGCAGTCAAGGCATTTTCAATTGGACTGCAGCGATTTTAAGCCGACTGGTGAAAACACAGGCTTATTTAAACTCACTTATATCATGTCCAGTTATCAGGTACATATCCTCCCCACTTGTTTTTGGTTCCGAATATCGTTTCTTTTTAAAATATCCTGCGCGATATGCCTTTTAAAATAGATTGCTTCGCTTTAGATGAATTATGGGCACCAAAGGTTGTACAATTAATTGAGCACATGTTACTGACCGCATTAAGCACCGAGATGGCCACCAGCCCTTGGCTTAAAATGGCCGACACGTGGTCACCATGTTGCATCCTAAAATGGTGGACAGACATGTGCTTGGAACAAGCAAAATTGTACAGAGCCCCAAATGCACTTGATAGCATCCACAACAAAGCAATATCTGGTATTCAGGAAGGTTATATGTAAAAACAGAAGTTATATAACACAATTTAGTTGCTAAGTCTCTGCAGCAATATTTAACTGCTAAGTATAACACAATTCTATCTAAACCATTATGCAATAAAATAAAAACCATAAACCGTGTAAGTATATGCAATGTATAGCTTTCATTTAATTCTCCCTGTGTGACACATAAAAGCTGACCCAGAGTATATCTTTTTTTTCTTTGTTTAAAGCACAGCAATCCATTTATATAGCCTGATGTTTATCTTTACAGATGCACAGCACAGATTTACAATTATGCCTCGCAGCTTTTGTCTCAAACTTAGATAAAGCACATAATACAGAGAGTTGAGACTGTTATACAGAACTGAGTCAGTGTGTAGACGCAGTATAGAGTGTGCAGAGAGCACAGCATGCAGAACTGAGAGAGCAAGAAGAAAAGCATCATATTGATGGAAATGTGCTGAGCTCCTTGCACAGAGAGCATCTTATACAGAGCGCTGTATACACAGAACACAAAATACAGATTTACTTAAGATTTGGGTATGAATAGTCACCCTACTAATAACTTTTCTGAGGATGCTAAGATATTCACACATTTCAAAATGTAATATCACTGAGGTAGGCAGAGACAGGAGACTATCATTCACTTATTACCATAAGAAAAAACTGTCTTTTAAACTTCAAAGAAAATTTAAGCCCTGATCCAATATACACCACATGATCCAATACTCCACATGATCCAATATACCACATAGAAGGCACTTTCCATGATGGACTAGATGACAGAGAAATTAGAGGCAACAGAGAGAGTTTTTTTGGAGGCATAGAGTTCAGGATCACAATACACAAGTAATAGAATACTTACCTGAGCATGTAATCCCACTTCTGACACCATTCTGTTAGGTCTGAACGGCTCTCCTTTCCCATCTCCATTCTCTGCGTGTCCCCCCATCTCCGTTACCTGTCAGGATTTGCTGTACCCAGGCATTGATGAGCGCGCGTTTGTGCAAAATGAGACACAGACACAACCTGCTATGTCCTTCAAACTGAAACCGTATTCATCAACAGTCAGGAGTATATATGCCTTTACATACACAATGGAGGAGCTGATGTGATAACCAATCAGAGACTTCCACGTGTACACAATGTCACAGAGAAACAGGTTTTAAGGAATTTGCCTCCGGGTATTGCCGGGTGGGGTCTCCCATACAGTAGAGCAGGATTTAACAGGCAAAAGGGTGGGTTAGGACACATGGCCTCAGGACAATTGGGGAAGAAGCAAGCAATGAATTGAATATCTCAATTACTTATAATTTTGGATATAAAATCCCTTACAGTGGGAATATTTCTTTGAGCGCAGGGTCCTCTGTGACCAGTGGCTGCAGATCTTTGATGATTTTGCGAATTCCCTCGAGTTGGGTTGTAGGAAACAACTAGAGGGATCCGTGTGGTGTTTTTCTTTTCTTTGTAGCGCAACAGCTGTTCGCGCAGTGTTTTCAGGGCCGATTTGATTTTTCCAGAGCTTGTCCTTTCCTTGTAGCCCTTCCGCTGGAATGATGCAGACAGTTTGCTCAGGTGTTTATCCCTGTCCCCAGTGTCCGAGCCGATTCGGTGGTACCTGATGGCCTGGCTATAGATGATGCCTTGTTTGGTGTGGTTGGGATGAAAGCTGGTGTTGTGGAGGTAGCTGGGCCTGTCTGTGGGTTTCCTGTACACAGATGAGTGCAGCGTGCCGTTGGCAGCTGATATGGTACAGTCCAGGAAGCTCACACTGTGTTTGGGAAAAATCCATCTTGACTTTGATGGATGGGTGGAACGTATTAAATGCCTTGTGAAAGTCTAGAAGGCGTTCCTCTCCTTCTGCCCATATGATGAAAATATCATCAATGTATCGTAGATATTTGTGTGGTTTGTGAGGGTGAGTGTTCAGGAACCTCTGTTCTAGATCTGCCATGAAAAGATTGGCGTATTGTGGTGACCTTTTACTACCCATAGCCGTCCCAGTCATTTGTAGGTAGCAGTTGTTGTTGAAGCTGAAGCAGTTGTGTGTGAGAATAAATTCAATCAGCTTGGTAATTGTGACGGGATGGAAGTCCGCCTGCGGTCCTGCTCTATCTGACCCCCCCTCCCTTTGATGACGTCCGGCCCAACTACCGAGTGGCACGGCACTCGGCATCTCGAGCGGCCTGGAGGATGAAATGGCGTTGGTCCGGCGTCTGGAGAGATGGTGCGGTGTTGCATGGGGATCCCGTTCCTGGGTTGAGTGGTGATGCAGGAGACCGCTGAGTGTCTCCTGCAATAGTGATTGTAGCTCTGAAATGAAGACACCAGACGTGGCTGTATGCTTTTCAAACAGTGAACTGAATTTTATGGGTTTCAACAGGGTCATTTATACAACTTCACACAAACAGATTACCAACTCCCCCACCCACACAACCAGCACTGATTGGCTCCTTTCCCAGCCTCCTGTTCCCTATCAGGTCCCTTCAGCCTTCCCATTGTCCAGGGGATTAGGCAGATGAGGTCTTGGAAAAGCCTCCAATCCTCTGGCCCGCTGCATCCTCCATCTTGGGGCATGAGATCCTTTGTTCTGTGAGACCATGCTGGGATGAGCAAAATGGCGACGGGGAAAAACACATACAAACGGTTTCTTTCATCCTTTTACAGTCACATCATACAGGGTACATTTATTATTACATTACACCAATAAAACCACATCTAGCAATAAAATAAGAGGTCCATAGGCTCACACGCAAAACCAAAACCAAAACAGGAAAAATGGTCTTTAAAAAGGGTTCAGTCTTTAGTCCTGTGGCTCGCTGAAAAGAGCTCTCATGTCCGTTCCATGACAGTAATAATGTCACCGCTGTATTTATGTGGAGTATTGAGGGAGGAGAGAGATTGGAGACTAATATAGTGTCGGCCGGTAGTGTCTGGATATCTTGGAGTTTGTTTAGAAAGTCTGTGGTGTCCTGTATATAACTGGCAGTGTTGGTTACTAAGGGTTTCAGGATACCCTCTATAAGGCCAGAAATAAGTTCGGTAAGTGTGTCCATACCTGCGATAATGGGTCGTCCTGGGTTCCCGGGCTTGTGGATTTTGGGCAGCATGTAGAACGTGCCCATGCGAGGATTGGAAGGCACCAGATTCTCCAATTCTTGCTGTAGGTGTTTGGGGAACGACCTGATAAGGTCTGACAAGTTGGGTTTTGTATTCTTTTGTTGGGTCTTCAGTCAATTTACGGTAGTATTTCACATCTGACAGTTGTCTGTCACCTTCTGCCATGTAGTCTTGGATGTTCATGACCACTACTGATCCCCCTTTGTCAGCTGGCTTGATGATGATGTTGTTGCTGGACAGATTTTTTAGGGCCATCCTTTCTGCAGGTGAGAGGTTCGGTGGTATTTTTTTCTGCTGCTGTGTGGTAACCAGGGATGTGACTCTCATGCGGAATTTTTCAATATAGTTGTCTAATTTGTCATTGCGTCCTGCTGCAGGTGTGAAATCCTGGTTCCTAGCTTTCCCTCTGTTGTTCATGGTAGAAATATTGTCATTTTTGTCAAAGAAGAACTCTTTAAGTCTCAGTCTTCTAAAGAACTCCTCCAAGTCTGAGTATAGTTAGATGTGGTCCAGTTTGGTGCTGGGACAAAAAGTTAGTCCTTTGGACAGGACTGCTTTTTCGGGTATGGACAGTTCATGATCGGAGAGGTTAACAATCTCAGAATAGTCTGTGGGGGGTTCACTGATGTCAGCAATGTCAATCTTACCAGAGATTGCGGTATGAGTGGTGGCGATCCGATCAGTGTCATTATCGGTGTCATCAATGGATCTTTTGTGCCGGACGTCTTTGTGCATAAAATTGCCATCTCTATGTGCTAAGAGTCCTGCGAGTTTCTTTTTTTTCTTGTTGATTAGCTTTATTTATTCCTTTTTGTAGAGGCATTCCATTTCAGTTTCCATATCTTTGGCTCTTAATGGGATTTGTTGTAGGTTGAGCAGTAAAGATATTTTCCGCCCAATTATTTTTTGATTTTTGTCATAAAGTAAGTGGTTCCGCAGTTTCTCGCTGGTGCGTTTGCAGATGTTTTCAGCATGCTGAGAGTTGTGGGTGGTTGAAAGTGGGTTCCAGATGCGGAGTCCCTTGGGGACAAGATTCATCTTTTTACATTGGGTAAGAAAAAATATGTCGCTGTTGATCTGTGTTTCTCTTCTAGTCAGTTTGATCAGTTGCTTCTCAATGCGGAAGGGCTACAAGGAAAGGACAATCTCTGAAAAATCAAATCTGCCCTGAAAACACCGTGCGAACAGCTGTTGCGCTACACAGAAAAGAAAAACACCACACGGATCCCTCTAGTTGTTTCCTACAACCCAACTCTAGAAGGAATTCGCAAAATCATCAAAGATCTGAAGCCACTGGTCACAGAGGACCCTGCGCTCAAAGAAATATTCCCACAGCCCCCCTTACTGGCATTCAAGCAACCCCCAAACCTGAGGCAAAAACTGGTCCGTAGCAAACTCGGTCAGGAACAGGATGACATACAGAATGGGACCAAACGCTGTAACAAACCCCGCTGCAAACTGTGCCAACATATATGTGACAGCAGCACTGCGCAGCACAACAACGCCACTCACAACATCAAGGGATCATTCCTGTGCACGTCAGCAAATGTGGTATATATGATCCAGTGCATGGCGTGTGATAAGGACTGCTATATTGGTGAAACCAGCCTTAAACTAAATCTCAGGATGAACCAGCACAGACACTCCATCAGGAACTATATGGAAACGAGAAATGGTAAGCGCCCACACTATACCTTTCGATTACCCAGCAAACCAGATGATAGTGGTTTCCCCCAAACCAAGAGTACACAAATTGAAAAAATACGTATCTGGTCTGCGCGGAATGAACGCTAGGGGACTCGGACTGGTTTCTCAAATGACGTCACCAACCATAATACATACAGGAATGTAAGCACAAAACAGGTGCAATTTTAAGTGCAGTATAACAACAATTAGTGCATAATATATGTCATTATATAGTTGATCAACTCAACAAACAGAGAGCCCATTCACTGGCTCTGAGTGGATCGTTGCCTTTGGGTTGATTGTCTTCAAATAACTTCTCAGGTAACCCACTCCTTAATGTTGATAACTCATTGCATCCATAAGGTATGGGAAAGAAGAAAGGTACAATCTTGTGTATATCGGACGTATAATAATATAATTTATATATCAGCTAAAGGTGAAAACTCACATTTGGTGGAGCTATTCCCAGCTCAAGACAGAAGGCGTATGGGTTTCGTGGGTCAAACCCAATAAAAACCAAAACATGCAGAATCGGTTCTTCTAAAAATTTAATTAATAGTTAAAACAAAATAAAAATCATAAATGAAAGCCAGAACGCGTTTCGCCGTCGACACACGGCTTCATCAGCTGGTCTATACAATACAGAACTAGTGTGCATGTTTATATACCCAAATAATTAAGAATAAATGTCTTTTCCTGTGTTGATTTGTGGTCAGCGTGCGTTCCTAGCCTCTTTCCGGACCCACCGCGCCCCGCTAACCATCGGCGCCATGTTGCGCAGGCGCACCAGGTACTTCCTCATTCCGCCATGCGTTCCACGATGTCCGGGATCTGAACGGACTGTAAGTTCCACCATGCGTTACACGATGAAGCCGTGTGTCGACGGCGAAACGCGTTCTGGCTTTCATTTATGATTTTTATTTTGTTTTAACTATTAATTAAATTTTTAGAAGAACCGATTCTGCATGTTTTGGTTTTTATTGGGTTTTATATATATATATATATATACAAAACAGGGGGAGAGCACACCAAACATATTATTCAAACACAAAAGAAACCACAACAGCAGCTAAATTCATTTAAACATAGAGATTTTCCAGATTTAACCCTTTAAATGCTTATAAACATTTCTTAACCCCTTCAAAAAAACTGTAGTTCTTAACCCTTGTAATAATTCAATACTGAGCTCTGTTGAACAATGGTGGAAGTTTAGTTTGCAATGGATGGCCATGAATTGCGTAAGCCTGCCAACAGCGACAATGTATTCCATCCCTGGCAGATCCTATCATACTAACCTAATGACTGCTCTTATGGGATAAAACTTACTTATTGAGGACCCAGTCCTTTCTGAAGCTCCCTGCAGATCAAGGTTTAAATAGAACCTGCGGGTGGAGCACCTGTGACAGGGAGGGGTGCTTGCCCAAAGGGTTGTCAACCCTATATTAGTATAGTAATTAGATAGTATGATAGTTCGTGAGTTTAAGTCCCGCTCAGAAGGCTCATAAATTGGTGTCTTAGGGTACCCGGGTACTAGATTCAACTGGCCATTGAATGAACAAAAATATCTTCGACTAGTCAACTTTGGGGCCCTGTAAACTGAAGCAATCAAGCAAGTGCGCACTTTCTTGGAATCGTAGGCCTTGAGGCCTCTCAGCCATCCGGCGAACACTGTGTCCAGAATCGATGACTCAACCAAAGGATCTCTCTCCGCTGACTGGAACCCGGTGCCAACGAATCCGCTCTCCCAATGCCGAATCTCTGCAACCGGAACTGATCCGCTGCCTGCACTCCCGTTCGATCCGCGGTCTCCTTACTCAAGGTCCTTCTGGAACATGCTTGTCATCCGAACTGCTCAGCGGAATGTGGTACGCGATGAAGCACCCTCCGTCCCCGATCTCCATCACTGGATACGGCACTGTCCACGCTCCGGCCTGGTTGTGATTTAGGGATGAGTCGAACACCCCCGTGTTCGGTTCGCATTTGAACTCGAACAATTTCAAAAATTCGAGTTCGAACAAACTCAATGCAAGTCAATGAGACTCAAAAGTTCGGTTTTTAGAGTGCCCTGCAAGAGGGCATATACAGTCTTGGCCGAAATTGTTGGCACCCCAGACATTTTTCCAGAAAATCAAGTAACACATGTTTTGCTATACATGTTTATTCCCTTTGTGTGTATTGGAACAAAACAAAAAAAAGGGAGGAAAAAAAGCAAATTGGACATAATGTCACACAAAACTCCAAAAATGGGCTGGACAAAATTCTTGGCACCCTTTCAAAATTGTGGATAAATAAGATTTGTTTCAAGCATGTGATGCTCCTGTAAACTCACCCGGGGCAAGTAACAGGTGTGGGCAATATAAAAATCACACCTGAAAGCAGATAAAAAGGAGAGAAGTTCACTTAGTCTTTGCATTGTGTGTCTGTGTGTGCCACACTAAGCGTGGACAACCGAAAGAGAAGAGAACTGTCTGAGGACTTAAGAACCAAAATTGTGGAAAAATATCAGCAATCTCAAGGTTACAAGTCCATCTCCAGAGATCTAGATTTGCCTTTGTCCACAGTGCGCAACATTATCAAGACGTTTGCAACTCATGGCACTGTAGCTAATCTCTCTGTGGGTGGACGGAAGAGAAAAATTTATGAAAGGTTGCAACGCAGGATAGTCCAGATGGTGGATAAGCAGCCCCAAACAAGTTCCAAAGAAATTAAAGCTGTCCTGCAGGCTCAGGGAGCATCAGTGTCAGCGCGAACTATCCATCGACATTTAAATGAAATTAAACGCTATGGCAGGAGACCCAGGAGGACCCCACTGCTGACACAGAGACATAAAAAAGCAAGACTACAGTTTGCCAAAATGTACTTGAGTAAGCCAAAATCCTTCTGGGAAAACGTCTTGTGGATAGATGAGACCAAGATAGAGCTTTTTGGTAAAGCACATCATTCTACTGTTTACTGAAAACGGAATGAGGCCTACAAAGAAAGCACACAGGACCTACAGTGAAATATGGTGGAGGTTCAATGATGTTTTGGGGTTGTTTTGCTGCCTCTGGCACTGGGTGCCTTGAATGTGTGCAAGGCATCATGAAATCTGAGGATTACCAAAGGATTTTGGGTCGCACTGTAGAGCCCAGTGTCAGAAAGCTGGGTTTGCGTCCGAGATCTTGGGTCTTCCAGCAGGACAATGACCCCAAACATATGTCAAAAAGCACCCAGAAATGGATGGCAACAAAGCCCTGGAGAGTTCTGAAGTGGCCAGCAATGAGTCCAGATCTAAATCCCATTGAACACCTGTGGAGAGATCTTAAAATTGCTTTTGGGAAAAGGCGCCCTTCCAATAAGAGAGACCTGGAGCAGTTTGCAAAGGAAGAGTGGTCCAAAATTCCAGGTGAGAGGTGTAAGAAGCTTATTGATGGTTATAGGAAGCGGCTGATTTCAGTTATTTTTTCCAAAGGGTGTGCAACCAAATATTAAGTTAAGGGTGCCAAGAATTCTGTCCAGCCCATTTTTGGAGTTTTGTGTGACATTATGTCCAATTTGCTTTTCTTCCTCCTTTTTTGTTTTGTTCCAATACACACAAAGGGAATAAGCATGTGTATAGCAAAACATGTGTTACTGCAATACGTTTCTGTGAGAAATACTTGATTTTCTGGAAAAATGTCTGGGGTGCCATCAATTTCGGCCAAGACTGTATGCAAGATATTTGCCATAAAAGGTGTATGGGGGTCTGGGTAGTGCCCTGGGGGACAGGAAACAAGGACAAAAAGTTTTTTAAAAAAACGTTTTTAAAGGGACAGTGAGTTTTCCATGAAATAAGAGTTAAAAATAAAAACGAAAAATTCCTTCAAATATCGTGCCTAGGAGGTCCCCATAACCTGCCTGTGAAGTGGTGGATTTCTAGGATGTATAGAAACATTTAAAAACAAGAAAAGACGTTTCAAATGACGGTAAACGGTTTTCCTTTTAATCTATTCATAAACAACTGCTTGGGGCGGCAATCTGTATTAAAAGAGGAGTCCTTTTAGGACACGCAGAACAAGTTTAGTGATTTTTTTTGGGCTAAATTATGGTGAAACTTATGCAGGCTTTGGATGAAAGTAACAATAGGTGCTTTAAAATTGGGCCTTTAGTGTCGGCAACAGTGTTGTCACACCGTAACCCCTCTGTGGTATTGTGGAAGAGTGCAGGGTTGGACCCTGCGGTCAAATATTAAAATGATATGAATCTGGTACAGGCGTGCACCACCCAAATATTTTGCCTTTGGCGGCAGCAAGTGCCTTCACACCGTAACCCCTTTGTGGTATTGTGGAAGAGTTCAGTGGTGGAGGTTTTGTGAATGCAGAAGACATCCCCGATCTATTCTGTTACGTCAGCATCAGGGGATTGATAGCTGCTGATCCAGGACTGATTCATTTTTTTAAATGTCAGCCGGTCTACAGAGTCGGTGGACAGACGCACTCTTTTGTCTGTGACAAAACCTCCAGCGGCACTGAATGTCCATTCAGAAAGCATGCTGGATGAAGGGCAACCTAGTAGCTGCATAGCATATTGGCTAAGTTCTGGCCAGTGATCCATTCTCAACACCCAGTAAGCCAGTGGATCATCTGCTGGAAAGGTATCCAGGTCTGTCCTTGCCCCTAGGCAGTCCTGCACCATATGGTGAAGACGCTGGCAATGGGTGCCTACATTTGACGTCCCTGGGCGTTGTGGACTAAAAACATTTAAAAAGGCATCAGTCAAGCGGCCCCGGCCTTCACCACTATTCCTCTGATCATCCGCAGCCTCAGAAGCACCTGTGTCATCACTTGGTAACCTACCAGTGCCTGGAAAGGTGTTACACAAGTGTCGCTTTAGAGCGTACTCAAGTTTTTTCATCCTGTGCTCCCTCTGTGCGGGCAGGATGAGCTCTGCAACTTTACCCTTGTATCGTGGATCAGGAAGGCTTGCCAACCAGTAATGATCCCTCTCCTTGATAGCACGAATCCTGGGGTCCTTTAGCAGGCTTTGCAGGATAAGGGAGCCCATGCAGCGTAGGTTGGAGGTGGCATTAGCTTCGAGTCTTCCTGGTCAATGAGGATGACCCCATCGTGCACTTCCTCCTCCCAGCCACGTACTAGTCCTTGGGTTTCTGGGCACACAAAACCCTACCTTGAGAAATCCTCACCTTCAATGCCACCACAACTTAAATATTCCTCCTCATCCTCCTCCTGTCTGATCTGATAAGGACCTGCTGGAATGCGGTCTGCGGAAAGACTGGGGCCTTGAGAGCTAGGGAAGGTCTTATCTTCCTCCCGCTACTCTGCCTCTAGAGCCACATCTATAATTCCCTGCAGAGCGTGCTCCAGCAGGAACACTAAAGGAATTGTGTCACTGATGCATGCACTGTTGCTGCTCACCATCCTAGTTGCCTCCTCAAATGGTGACAGTACAGTGCATGCATCCTTGATCATCAGCCACTGCGGGGGGGGGGGGAAACAAGTTGACCTGAACCTGTCCTTGTGCCATACTTACACAGAAACGTGCGGTGACTTTTCGAATCTCTTTGAATAACCCTGATAGTGTTGTGTGTTTTTTCCAAACAACTCAATTTTGGTTTCATCTGTCCACAGAATATTTTGCCAGTAGTGCTGTGGAACATCCAGGTGCTCTTTTGCAAACTTCAAACGTGCTGCAATATTCTTTTTGGACAGCAATGGCTTCCTCCGTGGTGTCCTCCCATGTACTCCGTTCTTGTTTAATGTTTTCCTTATTGTAGATGTGTCAACAAAAATGTTAGCATGTGCCAGAGATTTCTGTAAGTCTTCAGCTGACACTCTAGGATTCTTCTTTACCTCATTAAGCATTCTGCGCTGTGCTCTTGCAGTCATCTTTACAGGACGACCACGTCTAGGGAGAGTAGCAATAGTGCTGAACTTCCTCATTACCGTGGACACATGAACATCAAGGCTTGTGGAGATACTTTTGTAACCCTTTCCAGCTTCATGCAAGTCAACAATTCATGATCGTAGGTCTTCTGAGAGCTCTTTTCTGCGAGGCATGGTTCACATCAGGCAGTGCTTCTTGAAACCAGTAAACCCAAAACTGATGTGTGTTTTTTTAAAGGGTTGGACAGCTTTCAGCAACACATCCAATAATATCACACTGATTGGACTCAAGGTTGGCTCACTCCTGGCTCCAATTAGCTCTTGGAAAAGTCATTAGGCTAGGGGTTCACATACTTTCCCACCCTGCACTGTGAATGTTTACATGTTATGTTCAATAAACACATGAAAACATATATAATGTTAGTGTTGTATTATTTTAGGCAGACTGTGTTTTTCAAATTGTTGTGACTTAGATGAAGATCAGAGCACATTTTATGACCAATTCATGCAAAACTCCCAAAGGGTTCACATACTTTTTCTTGCCACTGTATATTTTTTCTTACACTGCAGCAGCTGGGGCAACGTAATCTGACTGCGTAAATCTTCAGCTGATGGGATGCTGTCACATTGTGAGGAAGGACCTGGTACATCCATTACTGTAGCATCATCCCTGTCAGTGGAGGTTGGAGTCAAAGACAGGTGAGGAGGACCTACGCAAAGTTTTGCGCCAATGGGATGCATGGCAGGTGGTCATATGTCGCCTCAAGCACGTGGTACCCAACCGTCCGGTGTCTTTCCCACGCTTGAGCCTCATCTGACACAGATTACAAATAGCAACAGTGGGGTCTGCTGCACATTTCTTAAAGAACTCCCCAGACAGCAGAGTTCCTGGATGTGTGCTTTGAGACAACAGTGCTCTGCACCTGAGCAGCTCTGACATATGATGCCTTGGACTGGCTAGTGCTACGGTTGGTCATAGAGGACGTTGTGCCTCGTGTTTGTTGTGCCTCCTCCTCCTCACTTGACTCCTCTGTTCGATCAGGCACCCAGGTGGAGTCAGGGGGTGATGACAATGATGATGAGGTTACTATCTCCTCATGACTGGAGCCAACTTGGCAGTATGCTGCAGCTGCTGGGGCAACATGAGTGCCAGTTATTTGTGTGTCACTGGCACCCTCTTCCTCTAGGTTGATTATACTCCCTTCCTCAACCTCAGAGATTGAATCAGGGCACTATACTTGCCATGCATCCTCAAGCAGCATGTCACTGTCATTGTAGTCAAACCATTCAGCTGACTCCTCCGTGTGTGATACGCCACGGCAGGAGTAGCTGTGGACATGGAGGCTGCATTAGATGCTTTGGCAGCGGAGGTGGACTGTAAAGCACTACAAGTCTGGCTGGCAGAGGACTGGGAGGATGAGGATGGCCTGGTTAGCCAATCCACCAAGTCCTCTGTATGTTGCTGCTTAAGACGGCCAGCACCAGTTAGAAAGGACAAGCGTGATCCTGCAGAGGATGCACCACGTCCACGACGACCAGAGGCACAGCCTCCCGACACAGAGGCTGCTTGCCCTCTTATCTGTGTCTGGGAGCGTCTGCCTGTCCTTTTTGGTCTTTCTGACATGGTGAGTGATATATAGATTAAAGATATACAGAACTCTGATTCAACTCTGGTATAAAGATTAAAGATTTCCAGAACTCTGGTATAATTTAGTGAGACCCCCTGATGGGTGGCAGTGACAAGACACAGATTACAATTCCCAGAAACCTCCTATAAATCAGTGAGACCCCCTGATGGGTGGCAGTGAGAACACACAGATTAGAACAATTCCCAGATATTTTGTAGAAATGACTGACTCCCAAAACTGCTGGTGGCAGTGAGAACACACAGATTAGAACAATTCCCAGATATTTTCGTATAAATGACTGACCCCCACAATTGCTGGTGGCAGTGAGAACACAAAGATTAGAACAATTCCCAGATATTTTGTAGAAATTAGACCCTTCCCAAAAAACGCGTGCTGAAGCACTCTGTGAAACCTTATATAGTGTGCTGCAGGACTTAGCTCTGTGAGCCCATGATTGGGCAAAATTTGCCCATAGTCTTGAACGTGTTTTGCACCTGACCTGTGGTCAGGTGCAAGGCTGTAGCCAATTACAAGCTTCATGCCAGTGGAAAAGTGCATTGTGGTCCATTGTGGGCAACACTCGGAAATGTTCGCGAACATGCGATGTTCGAATCGAACTGCGAACGGAACAGCTCATCCCTAGTTGTGATCCCGGACAGTCTCCTGCATACGTCTCACTCGTCTCGCTGCTCTGCTTGCTCTGCCCATGCCATGCATGAGGCTCCTGATGTCTTTCCTGGCGCAAGCACACCCACTTCCTGTCTTCAGCCCAGAGGTTTCTGGGAGATGGAGTCCTAAAGTCTCTCACAGTATTTCACATACGTAACGCTCTGGCTTCCCTTAGGGGAAACAATGCTGCAATTCTCAAAGTCCAATTCAGCACAGAGCTACATGTGCATGGGCCGCGTGTGGGGTATAGTGATACAGAGTATGATGTGCATGAGCCACGTGCGGGGTATAGTGATACAGAGTATGATGTGCATGACCCGCTTGCGGCACTGGTGTATTTAGGTTTTGTGCTGCCCTAGGCCTGACTAAACTCATGCACCCCCTAATTTAAATTTGAGGCACCCCTTCCTGTCAAGGGCACACCTCCTCCTGGTTAATCCCCACCCTTCCTCTTTAAGCTCCAACTTTTCCTCTTAGAGCTCCGCCTTTTCCTCTCTTTATATTAAAAGTGGATACCAAGTGCCTACTTGTATATTTTGTATATCATTTCAAATATATCTATTGAGATAAAGAAAATTATGAAATGTTTAAATTCAAGCATTTTTACAAAGAACAGCCACGCATGTCAAGTATACTGGATCACAGCCACTCTAATTGGTTGAACAATAAAATCCACAGAAACGTGCACTGCATATGAGCGTATCACAGAGCTGCACAGCAATAAAACCCACAGAAATGGGCAATGTGTATGAGCATATCAGAGCTGCACAGCAATAAAACCCACAGAAATGTGCACTGAGTATGAGCATATCACAGAACTGCACAGCAATAGAACTCACAGTAATGTACAGTGTGTATGAGCATATCCCAGAGCTCCAGGGCAATAAAACTCACAGTAATATGCAGTGTGTATCACAGAATCCACAGCAATAAAACTCCCAGCAATGCAATGTTTGGTGTGTGT
Organism: Leptobrachium leishanense; assembly: GCA_009667805.1. NCBI lineage: Eukaryota > Metazoa > Chordata > Amphibia > Anura > Megophryidae > Leptobrachium > Leptobrachium leishanense. The sequence goes on from RXON01001448.1 coordinate 26,323, forward strand.
CAGCGTATCAGAATCCACAGCAATAAAACTCCCAGCAATGCAATGTGCGGTGTGTATGAGTGCATCAGAATCCACTGCAATAAGACTCCCAGCAAACCGAGTGAATATGAGCACACAGCAATTATTTATTCTATATTTACCAGCCTCCGTCCGTGGTAGGGCTGTGTGCAGAGTCAGCAGGGACTGTGTACGGACTCAGCAGGAGGTCCCTCCAGGCCACGTTCGGATCGCAGCTGTGCCTGTGCGTGGAGCCATCTTGTCAGCAGTGGGGTGCCACTGCCAGAGGGTGCACCGTGGCTTTGATTCCCTTCCCGGTGGGTGTTCAGTCCAGAATAGAGTCTGTGTTAACAAAAGAGCGGGCAGCTGCGTGTGTGCGTTTCACGTGCTTCAGCCAGTCATGTGGTACTGAGATTCAGTACCACCTGACTGGCCGGACCACGTGACCTGCACGCACGCAGCCTCACCAGGAGCCAGGCAGCTCAATGACAAATTTCTATCACTCCAGTGCTGGTTAAGGAAAGGTCCACTTTAAACAGTAGTAAGCAGACAGGGCTTAATATTCTGCTGATAACCCCCCCTTTAACTGCCGTTTACTGTCATCTTCTCTCTCTGCACACAAATCACATCCCCCTCCCCTCTCCTAGAGCTGCTGCGGAGCAGGGGAGGAGCTATGGAGGGAGGAGAGGGGGATTTTTATTCTATTCGATTTTATTCCGTATCCAAACGCCCTGCTCCGCTGCTCGTTGTTTGAGAACACCGCTCAAAGCTGATACACAGTGACAGTGGCACCTCCTAGTACCCCCTAATGACACCCCAATAATCACTGGTACCTGGGTCAGCCCACCCTCCGCCACTCCCCTAAGTACACCACTGCTCTGTGATATGCTCACACACAAGTTTGGCGAACTGCCAGCAAGTACGGTGCTGTTTGAAGGCAGTGCAAATCCCTATAGAGAAGTAATGGTTAATCTATTCAGAGACACCAAACAGCAGAGAAATGTCAGTGAGATGCCCTGATGTTCAGTGGTTTCAATCAGCAGGTTTATTCAGGCGAACCCCATAGGTTTCAATGTTAAAAATATTCCCGTTTTTATGCAATTTCTAATAAACCATTTATTATTTTAATCTGCAGTAAAAAGTCTTTATTGATTTTTTTTTTTAGTACCTTTTTAGTCATTTTTCTGATTATTTTGGTCAAAATTCCCCCCTTTTTTTTATAGCAGTTTTTCTTTTTTCTGTAACAGAACTTTTTATTATCAATCATAGGATCTTATATGTAAATTCCAGACATTTTCGTTCAGTAGTTCTTTTGAAAACAGCAGGCCACGGGTTTGCGGTGGCAGCATTCAGCGGCCGACTCCATGCACTTTGGGGACCCTGCGGTGAATGGTGGGGAAATTTTATTCTCCGAAGTGCAGGGAACTACAGAACACCAAAAAGTTGGCGTCATTTTGGTGCTCTGTGAGTAACCCATTTAGTGGTGAGGTTTTTTGCTGCCCCCTGGAAAGTGAAAGCCTAGGCCTTGCCTACCCAGGACATAATTGAAAATTAGTGAAATCTCAATGTATCCTTCCTGGTAAAATACTTTGCAAAAGTAAAAAAAATAAAAATAATAATAATTTTTTTTAAGGGTGGGGCCACCCAGTGTGGGCCGCCGCCCCCTGGAAAGTGCTGCCCAAGGCCTAGGCCTAGTCGGCCTAGGCCAAAATACACCACTGCGGGGTATAGAGATACAGAGTATGATGTGAGAGTGAGCCTGGGCTTGGGTCAGGGAAGGGTGACCTCAGTCAGGGTAGAAACATAGAAACATAGAAAAATGTCGGCAGATAAGAACCTTTCGGCCCATCTAGTCGCCCAATTACATGGATACTTTACCTGGATTTATCTTTTGTTTAGGATAGCCTTATGCCTATCCCATGCTCGCTTAAATTCAATTACTGTTTTGGCCTCTACCACTTCTACTGGAAGACTGTTCCATGTATCCACCACCCGCTCAGTAAAATAATGCTTCCTGATGTTACTTTTAAACCTTTGCCCCTCTAATCTAAAACTATGCCCTCTTGTTTTGCTACTTTGTTTCCTTTCAAATATACTCCCTTCCTCTGCCTTGTGGATTCCCTTTACGTAGTTAAATGTTTCTATCATATCTCCTCTGTCTCGTCTTTTTTCCAAGCTGTACATGTTAAGATCATTAAGCCTTTCCTGGTAACTTTTCTCCTTCAAGCCGTACACCATTTTAGTAGCCCTTCTTTGAACTCTCTCTAAGGTGTCTATATCCTTCAGGAGATACGGTCTCCAGTACTGCACACAGTACTCCAAGTGAGGTCTCACCAGTGCTCTGTACAGTGGCATGAGCACTTCCCTTTTCCTACTGCTAATACAGACTCTCCCTACACAACCAAGCATTCTGCCAGCATTTCCTGCTGCTCTATTACATTGACTACTTACCCTTAGATCCTCTGAAATAATAACCCCTAAATCCCTTTCCTCAGATGTTGAGGTTAGGACTGTATCAAATATTCTATATTCAGCCCTTGGGCTTTTACGTCCCAGGTGCATTATCTTGCACTTATCCACATTAAAACTCAATTGCCACAGCTCCCACCATTTTTTTAGTTTACCTAAATCATTTGTCATTTGGCTGATCCCTCCAGGAACGTCAACCCTGTTGCAAATCTTTGTGTCATCAGCAGAAAGACATACTTTTCCATTAATACCTTCTGCAATATCACTAATAAAAATATTAAATAGAATGGGTCCAAGTACTGACCCCTGAGGTACCCCACTGGTAACAAGACCTTGCGCCAAATAAACTCCATTTACCACAACCCTCTGTTGCCTGTCACTCAGTCACTGCCTAATCCATTCAACAATATTGGAATCCAAGCTCAAAGATTGCAATTTATTGATAAGCCTTCTATGCGGAACAGTATCAAAAGCCTTACTGAAATCTAAATAAGCAATGTCTACTGCACCACCTGTGTCTATTATTTGTGTTACCCAATCAAAAAAATCAATAAGATTAGTTTGGCATGATCTCCCTGAGGTAAACCCATGTTGTTTCTGATCCTGTAATCTATGTGTTTTTAGATGTTCAACAATCATTTAATTTAACATGGTTTCCATTAATTTCCCCACTACTGACGTAAGACTAACTGGCCTATAGTTCCCAGATTCCTCCCTACTACCCTTCTTGTAAATGGGCACAACATTTGCTCATTTCCAGTCTTCTGGGACGACTCCCGTTAGCAAGGATTGGTTAAATAAATCTTTTAACAGTTTTGCTATTACATCACTGAGCTCTTTTAATAATTTAGGGTGGATCCCATCAGGCCACATTGACTTATTTGTCTTTACTTTAGACAGCTGCTGTAGAACCTCCTCCTCTGTAAACTGATATGTAGTTGTCTCGTTAGTGTTTCCTCCTAACTGAGGTCCCTTTCCTTCCTTTTCTTCTGCAAAGACTGAACAAAAATATTCATTGAGGCAGTCAGCGAGACTTTTATCCTCTTCTACATACCTTCCTTCCTTTGTTTTTAATCTAACTAATCCTTGTTTTACTTTTCTTTTCTCGTTTATGTATCTAAAAAATGTTTTGTCCCCCTTTCTTACTGACTGAGCTATTTTCTCTTCTGCGTGTGCTTTGGAAGCCCTTATAAATTGCTTTTCCTCTTTCTGCCTAATCTTATAGGTTTGCCTATCTTCTTCACGCTGAGTTGTTTTATAATTATTGAATGCTGTGTTTTTGTTCTTCACTATTTTGGCCACTTCTGCAGAGTACCACAGTGGTTTCTTCCCTTTTTTGTTTTTGCTAACAAGTCGAATGCAATTGCCTGTGGCCTTCAATAATGCTTTCTTTAAATAATCCCATTTCTCCTGGACTCCCTTTAAACTCCTCCAGTCTGATAATGACTCCTTCACACAAAATCTAATTTTAGAAAAATCTGTTTTTCTAGGGTAGGTATGGATATCCCATGCTCGGGTCAGGGTTGGGAGATCCCAGGCTCAGGTCAGGGGTGGGAGATCCCAGGCTCGGGTCAGGGTGTAACGTTGGGGGCTTCCAGCCTTTCCGGTGTGCTTGACGGCAGCATGTCTGATGCTGCTCGCTCACCAACACCTGGTTTAAATTGAAACAGGCAGGGAGGTGGCTGTATGAGGCGTGGCTTGAGAGGGGGGCGCGGTCTGGTGAAGGTCTTTAAAAACCCACAGTTCCTTCTAAGCAGTGCCAGATCGTGGTTATCCATACCTGAGCTCCTTGTACCTGAATTCTCTCGTGATTTAACCTGTTATTGACCTCTGCTTGTTTTCTGACTATTCTGCCTTCCGTTGCCCTAGACTATTTTCTTGTACTACGCTTCTGCACTGATTTCGACCCGGCTATTCCATTTGACTATTCTATACTCTGTATTCCTGTTTCTGGCTCGTCTGACTACCCCCGTGTTGCTGACCTGGTTTTGTATTACGACATTGTCTTTGATTAACTCTTTCTGTCTAGCTAGTATACATATACCTGGCCAATTTTTAAGGACCAGACAGTTAGGGATTCCTTTACGGCTACCCTGTTGGTAGTTTTTGGCTCTGTGGAGTGTTGGGCTTTAAGGACTGCGTGGTGGGATCCGGGAACCGTGACACAGGGGTGGGAGATCCTAGGCTCGGGTCAGGGGTGGGAGATCCCAGGCTCGGGTCAGGGGTGGGAGATCCCAGGCTCGGGTCAGGGATGGGAGATCCCAGGCTTGGGTCAGGGATGGGAGATCCCAGGCTCGGGTCAGGCAAGGGTGACCTCAGTCCAAGGCCGGATAGACATAGAGGCTGATGGAGCAGCAGCTCCAGGCCCATGCCCCAGAATAGGCGCAGAGAAAGGATAACTATGCCTGCATTGATGGGCATTTGGACACCATATCTCCTACTTCATAGAAGCTACAAGGTCATGTGAGGTATCTCTGGAAAGGCCAGAGTATGGCCTTTCCAATGACACCAAACATGATAAGTTTTGTTTGTAAAAATAAAAGTAAAATAATAAATATTTCTGTATTTTTCCTTTTTCTTTCACACACAGTAATATTTTTCACTTTTTTATTCTAAAGTGAATAGTGATGCTGCACTAACTCACCATCTCATTTCTCATGTCACCAACAAGTGTGGAGGCAATGGCACAAATTGTTACATCAAAAACCTAACTGCCGCACTGCAGCGAAGAGCACTGGGGGAACTTTGTAACCTCACAGATCTTTACAAATCACAAGGTCATGTGAGGCTTCATTAAACAGGTCAGACTCTGGCCTTTGCATTAATACCAAACGTCACCATGTAAAACCTAAAAGGAGAAAACAAAAATCCTTTTTTATTTACTTATCTTTAGTTACAAAGCAATGGTATTGTCCATTTGTCACGTATAAAATGAGCAATACCACTGTCGTTACTCACCTTCTCATTTACCACGCTGGGAGCAAGGTCAGTTTTTTTTTTACATAGCCCTATTATTCATAAAACCCCATCCTCCAAAACACAAGGGAAATATTTCATTTTTCTGTAAAATTTTATATTTTCTCAGAAAATGCAGTAACAGCTTCACATATCAATTTTTTTTAACAAGAATTCCCTATAGAAAATATAATATAACCACAAAGGTCTGGATAAAATGTGAAAAGCTAATTTTACACACTGTAAATGACTGGAAAATGAATCACACAGTATCCACCTGGTTACATATACCCGTATCTGCCTGGTTACATATACCCGTATCTGCCTGGTTACATATACCCGTATCCGCCTGGTTTCATATACCCGTATCCACCTGGTTACATATACCCGTATCCGCCTGGTTTCATATACCCGTATCCGCCTGGTTACATATACCCGTATCCGCCTGGTTTCATATAGCCGTATCCACCTGGTTACATATACCCGTATCCGTCTGGTTTCATATAGCCGTATCCACCTGGTTACATATACCCGTATCCGCCCGGTTACATATAGCCGCATCCGCCTGGTTACATATACCCGTAGCCGTCTGGTTACATATACCCGTATCCGCCTGGTTACATATACCCGTATCCGCCTGGTTACATATACCCGTATCTGCCTGGTTACATATACCCGTATCCGCCTGGTTACATATAGCCGCATCCGCCTGGTTACATATACCCGTATCCGTCTGGTTACATATACCCGTATCCGCCTGGTTACATATACCCGTATCCGCCTGGTTACATATACCCGTATCTGCCTGGTTACATATACCCGTATCTGCCTGGTTACATATACCCGTATCTGCCTGGTTACATATACCCGTATCTGCCTGGTTACATATACCCGTATCTGCCTGGTTACATATACCTGTATCCGCCTGGTTACATATAGCCGCATCAGCCTGGTTACATATAGCCGTATCTGCCTGGTTACAAATACCCGTATCCGCCTGTTACATATACCCGTATCCGCCTGGTTACATTTACCCGTATCCGCCTGGTTACATATAGCCGTATCCGTCTGGCCAGTGGTTACATATACCCGTATCCGCCTGGTTACAAATACCCGTATCCGCCTGGTTACATATACCCGTATCCACCTGGTTACATATACCCGTATCCGCCTGGTTAAATATACCCGTCTCCGCCTGGTTACATATAGCCGCATCCGCCTGGTTACATATACCCGTATCCACCTGGTTACATATACCCGTATCCGCCTGGTTAAATATACCCGTCTCCGCCTGGTTACATATAGCCGCATCCGCCTGGTTACATATACCCGTATCCACCTGGTTACATATACCCGTATCCGCCTGGTTAAATATACCAGTATCCGCCTGGTTACATATAGCCACACCCGCCTGGTTACATATACCCGCACCCGCCCGGTTACATATACCCGTATCCGTCTGGTTACATATACCTGTATCCGCCTGGTTACATATAGCCGTATCCGCCTGGTTACAAATAGCCGCATCCGCCTGGTTACATTTACCTGTATCCGCCTGGTTACATATAGCCGTATCCGTCTGGCCAGTGGTTACATATACCCGTATCCGCCTGGTTACATATACCCGTATCCGCCTGGTTAAATATACCCGCATCCACCTGGTTACATATAGCCGCATCCGCCTGGTTACATATACCCGTATCCGCCTGGTTACATATACCCGTATCCGCCTGGTTACAGATACCCGTATCCGCCTGGTTACATATAGCCGCACCCGCCTGGTTACATATACCCGCACCCGCCTGGTTACATATACCCGTATCCGCCTGGTTACATATACCCGTATCCGCCTGGTTACATATACCCGTATCCGCCTGGTTACATATAACCGTATCCGCCTGCTTACATATAGCCGTATCCGTCTGGCCAGTGGTTACATATACCCGTATCCACCTGGTTACATATACCCGTATCCGCCTGGTTAAATATACCCGCATCCGCCTGGTTACATATAGCCGCATCCGCCTGGTTACATATACCCGTATCCGCCTGGTTACATATACCCGTATCCACCTGGTTACATATACCCGTATCCGCCTGGTTAAATATACCCGTATCCGCCTGGTTACATATAGCCGCACCCGCCTGGTTACATATACCCGCACCCGCCTGGTTACATATACCCGTATCCACCTTGTTTCATATACCCGTATCCGCCTGGTTACATATACCCGTATCCGCCTGGTTACATATACCCGTATCAGCCTGGTTACATATACCCGTATCCGCCTGGTTACAAATAGCCATATCCGCCTGGTTACATATACCCGTATCCGCCTGGTTACATATACCCGTATCCGCCTGGTTACATATACCCGTATCCGCCTGGTTACATATAGCTGTATCTGCCTGGTTACATATAGCCGTATCCATCTGGCCAGTGGTTACATATACCCGTATCCGCCTGGTTACATATACCCATATCCGCCTGGTTACATATTCCCGTATCCACCTGGTTACATATACCCGTATGCACCTGGTTACATATACCCGTATCCGCCTGGTTACATATACCCGTATCCGCCTGGTTACATATACTTGTATCCGCCTGGTTACATATACCCGTATCCGTCTGGTTACATATACCCGTATCCGCCTGGTTACATATACCCGTATCCGTCTGGTTTCATATACCCGTATCCGCCTGGTTACATATACCCGTATCCGCCTGGTTACATATACCCGTATCCGCCTGGTTACATATACCCGTATCCGTCTGGTTACATATACCCGTATCCGCCTGGTTACATATAGCCGTATCTGCCTGGTTACATATAGCCGTATCTGCCTGGTTACATATACCCGTATCTGCCTGGTTACATATACCCGTATCCGCCTGGTTACATATACTTGTATCCGCCTGGTTACACATACCCGTATCCGCCTGGTTACATATAGCCATATCTGCCTGGTTACATATACCCTTATCCGCTTGGTTACATATACCCGTATCCGCCTGGTTACATATAGCCGTATCCGCCTGGTTACATATAGCCGCATCAGCCTGGTTACATATACCCGTATCCGCCTGGTTACATATAGCCGCATCAGCCTGGTTACATATACCCGTATCCGCTTGGTTACATATACCCGTATCCACCTGGTTACATATACCCGTATCTGCCTGGTTACATATAGCCGCATCAGCCTGGTTACATATAGCCGCATCAGCCTGGTTACATATAGCCGCATCAGCCTGGTTACATATACCCGTATCCGCTTGGTTACATATACCCGTATCCACCTGGTTACATATACCCGTATCCGCCTGGTTACATATAGCCGTATCCGCCTGGTTACATATACCCGTATCCGCTTGGTTACATATACCCATATCTGCCTGGTCACATATAGCCGTATCCGCCTGGTTTCATATACCCGTATCCACCTGGTTACATATACCCGTATCCGCTTGGTTACATATACCCGTATCTGCCTGGTTACATATACCCGTATCCGCCTTGTTAAATATACCCGTATCCGCTTGGTTACATATACCCATATCTGCCTGGTCACATATAGCCGTATCCGCCTGGTTTCATATACCCGTATCCACCTGGTTACATATACCCGTATCCGCTTGGTTACATATACCCGTATCTGCCTGGTTACATATACCCGTATCCGCCTTGTTAAATATACCCGTATCCGCTTGGTTACATATACCCGTATCTGCCTGGTTACATATAGCCGTATCCGCCTGGTCACATATACCCGTATCCGCCTGGTTACATATACCCGTATCCGCCTGGTTACATATACCCATATCCGCCTGGTTACATATTCCCGTATCCACCTGGTTACATATACCCGTATGCACCTGGTTACATATACCCGTATCCGCCTGGTTACATATACCCGTATCCGCCTGGTTACATATACTTGTATCCGCCTGGTTACATATACCCGTATCCGTCTGGTTACATATACCCGTATCCGCCTGGTTACATATACCCGTATCCGTCTGGTTTCATATACCCGTATCCGCCTGGTTACATATACCCGTATCCGCCTGGTTACATATACCCGTATCCGTCTGGTTACATATACCCGTATCCGCCTGGTTACATATAGCCGTATCTGCCTGGTTACATATACCCGTATCTGCCTGGTTACATATACCCGTATCCGCCTGGTTACATATACTTGTATCCGCCTGGTTACATATACCCGTATCCGTCTGGTTACATATAGCCATATCTGCCTGGTTACATATACCCTTATCCGCTTGGTTACATATACCCGTATCCGCCTGGTTACATATAGCCGTATCCGCCTGGTTACATATAGCCGCATCAGCCTGGTTACATATACCCGTATCCGCCTGGTTACATATAGCCGCATCAGCCTGGTTACATATACCCGTATCCGCTTGGTTACATATACCCGTATCCACCTGGTTACATATACCCGTATCTGCCTGGTTACATATAGCCGCATCAGCCTGGTTACATATAGCCGCATCAGCCTGGTTACATATACCCGTATCCGCCTGGTTACATATAGCCGCATCAGCCTGGTTACATATACCCGTATCCGCTTGGTTACATATACCCGTATCCACCTGGTTACATATACCCGTATCCGCCTGGTTACATATAGCCGTATCAGCCCTGGTTACATATACCCGTATCCGCTTGGTTACATATACCCGTATCCACCTGGTTACATATAGCCGTATCCGCCTGGTTACATATAGCCGTATCCGCCTGGTTACATATACCCGTATCCGCTTGGTTACATATACCCATATCTGCCTGGTTACATATAGCCGTATCCGCCTGGTTACATACACCCGTATCCGCCTGGTTTCATATACCCGTATCCACCTGGTTACATATACCCGTATCCACTTGGTTACATATACCCATATCTGCCTGGTTACATATACCCGTATCCACCTGGTTACATATACCCGTATCCGCTTGGTTACATATACCCGTATCTGCCTGGTTACATATAGCCGTATCCGCCTGGTTACATATACCCGTATCCGCCTGGTTACATATACCCGTATCCGCCTTGTTACGTATTTATTTATTTTATTTATAAAGGATTTTACCAGGAAGGATACATTGAGATTTCTCTAGTTTTCAAGTATGTCCTTGGTTCAAGAACATGGGTACAGAAATTCAAAATAGTAAAATGCAAGAAATTAACAAAACCACAATTATACAGATTAACAGAAAATAAATATGTAGGAAATATAGTCACTATGTTACATGTTTACAGGCGCATTCTGTATATAGTCACTATGTTACATGTTTACAGGCGCATTCTGTATATAGTCACTACGTTACATGTTTACAGGTGCATTCTGTATATAGTCACTGTGTTACATGTTTTCAGGTGCATTCTGTATATAGTCACTGTTTACATGTTTACAGGCGCATTCTGTATATAGTCACTGTGTTACATGTTTACAGGTGCATTCTGTATATAGTCACTGTGTTACATGTTTACAGGTGCATTCTGTATATAGTCACTGTGTTACATGTTTACAGGTGCATTCTGTATATAGTCACTGTGTTACATGTTTACAGGTGCATTCTGTATATAGTCACTGTGTTACATGTTTACAGGTGCATTCTGTATATAGTCACTGTGTTACATGTTTACAGGTGCATTCTGTATATAGTCACTGTGTTACATGTTTACAGGTGCATTCTGTATATAGTCACTGTGTTACATGTTTACAGGTGCATTCTGTATATAGTCATTATGTTACATGTTTACAGGTGCATTCTGTATTGAGGTATGTTAGTAAGGAGCGCGAGTGACTTTAGACTGGGGGAAGATTTGATGGCGTCTGGGAGGTTATTCCATAATTGCGGTGCTCGGTAGGAAAAATGAGGATCGAGCCACTTGCTTTTTGTATTGTGGTATTGCAATTAAGGTGCCGGTCCTGGATCGGTGTCAGGGACTCGGGATGGTACCAGGGTGGCACCGGGGGAGAGGGGAGTATGAGCCCCGCGTGCAGTGGTCTGCACAGATAAGCAGAGGATCGAGGTAGTGGAGGGTGGATGGACACGCAGACTAACCAGGTAGATAGCTGAAGAGAACGTGGATAATGATTGCAGTTGCAGGAACCAGAAATGGGGAGTCAGGATCTGGAATCAGGATAGCAGCAATAGCAAGGGTGTTCACTCTTGGTGAGCCTGAGCTGTATGAACCAGCAATGGGTCAGTGAGGGGCAGAGCCCTTTATTTTGTGAGTCACGTGTGTGTGGTGCATTAACTCATACAATGCTGGATGCTGGTTGCAGGGCAGGAACAAGATGGAAGTGAACCACCGGGGGAGTTTCAGGATGGCTACAGCCAGGGGTCCTGACAATCTGAGGTTATAGGATGAGGGAGCTGCTGGAGGAAGCAGCCTATTCAGGTAGGGTGGCAGCTTCCCAGAAAATCTCTTAAACACCAGGTTGGAAAGGTGAAGAGTGCGTCTAGAGTCCAGCGATGGCCAGTTTAGTTCTTTTAACATGTCACAATGGTGGGTCATGTAGTTACATTGTAACACAAAGCGGCAGAATGAGTTATACGATGTAGTAAGTTTCTGGAGGTGTGTTTGCAGGGCGGCTGCATACACTACATCTCCGTAATCAAAATCCGGCATAAGCATCGTCTACGGCCATACCATCCTGAAAGCGCATGATCCCGTCAGATCTCAAATGCAATCAAGGGTAGGGCTTGTTCAGTACCAGTGTGGGTGACAGACTGGGAATAGCAAGTGCATTTTTAACAGGTCTATACATAGGACATGGGGTCATCCATTTAGACTGGAAGAAAGAAAATTTAGCTTAAAGCATAGGAAGGGTTATTTTACGGTGAGAACAATAAAGCTGTGGAATTCTCTGCCTGTTGAGGTGGTTGGGTCAGAGTCTGTACAGACTTTTAAAAAAACGACTGGATGACTTCCTGCAGACACAGAATATTAAGGGTTATAATATTTAATATGTGGGTAAAAGCTTCTTGATCCAAGGAGAATCTGACACCATTCTGGGGTCAAGAAGGAATTTTTTCCCAGTATGTTGCATATTGGCAGCATTTCAGACTGGGTTTTTTTCTTCTTTTGGATCAACAGCAGTAGGTTATGTGGGAGAGGCTGAACCCGATGGACGCATGTCTTTTTTCAGCCTATATAACTATGTAACTATGTAGCATGAAGCATTTTTTGTACAATCTGCTTTCTTACCGCGGGGCTCAGGCAGGATTTGGTTCTGTACAGGGCACCTAGTTTGGGGTAAAGTTTTTCGATGTGGGGCCAAAGGATAGATTTGGGTGTAACACCACATGCCTAGATATTTGAGAGAAGTGACTGGGGTCAGCGTGCCATTTGATTTTGTCCTGACACATAGATGGGGTGTTTGCAATTTTGTAGTTTAGGTTTTGTTCCAAAGAGCATTGTAACAGTTTTGTCAGTATTTAGTTATAGTTTGTTATGTTTGATCCACTTTTCTACCTCTGTGAATTGTTCTTGCAGCACGGCCTCCAGCTGTGGGAGATTTGCTTTGCTGGTATAGATTACAGTGTCGTCTGCGTACATATGTACAGTTGAGGCTTTGCAGACGTTGGGCAGATCATTTATAAATTTTGTGAATAGCAGGGGGCCTAGTATTGAGTCTTGGGGTACACCGCACGTAACTGGGAGGGGGAGGGAGGAGCTGCCAGAAATGATACGCGTATCCACCTGGTTAGATATACCCCTATCCGCCTGGTTACATATACCCGTACAGTTGTGTTCAAAATTATTCAACCCCCAATGCTGTAAAGGGTTTTAGGGAATTTAGTGACATTTGTAATTGTATTCAGAATGAAATCCTACAAGGACTTTTTAAAGAACCATATGCAACTAAAATGACATCAATTGGTTTTGTAATACAGTAGTAAATGTTTCTTTTGTGAATTCTTCATTGACACAATTATTCAACCCCTTAAAGACTACCACTCTGAAGAACAGAGGTTCATTCGAGTGATTTCAATCAGGTATTGAAAACACCTGTGGAAGTCACGGAGCAGCAATAAAGCATAATAAGCACCAATTAGGCAGCTTTAAAATGACTTTGATACTCAGCTCCTTCTAGACCTTTACTGGTGTGGTTACAAACATGGTGAAGTCAAGAGAATGGTCCAGGAAGACAAGAGAAGAGGTGATTACTCTTCGCAGGAAGGGCAATGGCTATAAGAAGATTGCAAAGATGTTAAACATACCAAGAGAGACCATAGGAAGCATCATTCGCAAATTCAAGGCAAAGGGCACTGTTGAAACGCTACCTGGTCGTGGCAGAAACAAGATGCTGACTTCGACTGCTGTGCGCTGCCTGAAGCGTAGAGTGGAGAAAAGTCCCCGTGTGACTGCTGAGGAACTGAGAAAAGATTTGTCAGATGTGGGTACTGAAGTTTCAGCTCAGACAATACGGCGCACACTGCATAATGAAGGCCTCCATGCCAGAACTCCCAGGCGCACCCCCTTGCTGTCTCCAAAGAATAAGAGTCGACTGCAGTATGCCAAAAGTCATGTGGACAAACCACAGAAGTTTTGGGATAGTGTTCTGTGGACTGATGAAACAAAATTAGAAACTTAAATCCGATTGAGAACCTCTGGTGGGACTTAAAGAAAGCAGTTGCAGTGCGCAAGCCTAAGAATGTGACTGAACTGGAGGCTTTTGCCCATGACGAATGGGCGAAGATACCCGTAGATGGCTGCAAGACACTTGTGTCAAGCTATGCTTCACGTTTAAAAGCTGTTATAACTGTAAAAGGATGTTGTATACTAAGTACTAAGATTGAATGTCACTTGGGGGTTGAATAAAACTGATAATGATGTGAGCACAGAAAAGACATTTGTGCTTATTTCATTATAAATGTTATGTTATATTTGTCTGACCTACACATGCCTCTTTGATTTAATTGTAAGCAAGATGACTGAATGATCAAAATCAATGTCAAACTGACCAAAATACTCAATTTCAGTGGGGGTTGAATAATTTTGAACACAACTGTATCTGCCTGGTTACATATACCTGTGACGGAATGGAGTGTCCGCCTGCGGTCCTGCTCCTATCTGACCCCCTTGATGGCGTCGGGCCCGACTACCGAGTGGCTCGGCACTCGGCGTCTCGAGCAGCCTGATCTACCGACCTCTTGTTGGTGTGGAGGTGACTGCTGGGCTGACTTGAGGCTCCTTTTCCTGGGATAGACGTGATGTGGAAGGCCGCTGAGTGCCTTCTAGGTGCAATGTGATATTCCCTGGAAGAACTCACCAGACGAAGCTGTATGACTTCAAAACAGAAACTGATTTATTAAAAGGTTTGGGCAGATACTTTTATACACACAACACAAAGACATGTCCAGACTTGAATGCCCTCAGACATGTCAAGACTTGAATGCCCTCAGACATGTCCAGACTTGAATGCCCTCAGACATGTCCAGACTTGAATTCCCTCAGACATGTCCAGACTTGAATGCCTTCAGACATGTCCAGACTTGAATTCCCTCAGACATGTCCAGACTTGAATGCCCTCAGACATGTCCAGACTTGAATTCCCTCAGACATGTCCAGACTTGAATGCCCTCAGACATGTCCAGACTTGAATTCCCTCAGACATGTCCAGACTTGAATGCCCTCAGACATGTCCAGACTTAAATGCCCTCATATAATACAGGATACATGTTAATACATCACACTCTAATAAAAACTACACCAGTAAAACCACATCTAGACATGAAATAAAATGTCTATACACTTAAACGCACAATCGAAATATAAAAGGAAAAAATTATCTTTAAAACTGTCTGAGTTTTTAGTCACGCGGCTCGCTGGAAGGAACGCTCATGTCCATTCCGTGACAATACCCATATCTGCCTGGTAAGATATACCCGTATCTGCCTGGTTACATATACACCCGTATCTGCCTGGTTACATATACCCGTATCTGCCTGGTCACATACAGGGCCGGTGTTAGACTATTCTGCGCCCTAGGCAAGACCAGCTACTTGTGCCCCCCCCCCGAAAAAAATTGGCAACTGTTGAAATGTGTGGGGGGGGACACACGCCATGCACATGGGGGACACGCACTGTGCACGAGGGCCGCACACGGTCGTTCTGTGCCCATCTTACCACTCCGCTGGTTGTGGCCAGGATTGGGCTGTGCCTCTATCTTTCATCTGCCTCTCTCTTTCTCTGCTTCTTCTGTGCCTCTTTCTTTCGCCTTTTCTTTCATCTGCCTCTTTCTTTCTTTCCTCCGCCCTCTGTGCCCCTTTCTTTCTATCTTTGGTTTCATTCTTTCGAGTCTTTCTTTCATCTGCCTCTTCTGGCACCCACAAGTCACTGGTGGCGCCTGTGCATCACCATAAGACACCCACCTTCTGCGCCGCTAGCGGGGGTCTGGTTTGCGAGCCACCACTACCAGTTACACAAGCTTTCTTTCCTCTGCTTCTTTCTTTCTTTCCTCCGTCCTCTGTGCCACTTTCTTTCTTACTTTCATGCCCCTTTCTTTCTTTCTTCTTCCCTCCCATTCATAACCTTGACTCTTTCTTTCTCTTTCTATCATTCCTGCCCCTTTCTTTCTTTTGTGCCCTTTCTTTCTTTCTTTCTTTCTTTCTTCTTCCCTCCCATTCGTAACCTCGACTTTCTTGCCCCTTTCTTTTTCCCTCCCATTCGTAACCTCGACTTTCTTGCCCCTTTCTTCTTCCCTCCCATTCGTAACCTTGACTTTCTTGCCCCTTTCTTCTTCCCTTCCATTCGTAACCTTGACTTTCTTGCCCCTTTCTTCTTCCCTCCCATTCGTAACCTTGACTTTCTTTCTTGCCCCTTTCTTTCTTCCCTCCCATTCGTAACCTTGACTTTCTTTCTTGCCCCTTTCTTTCTCCTGCCTCTTTTTTTCTTTCATCTGCCTCTTCTGGTGTCCACAAGTCATCTGGTGGTGTCTGTGCATCACCATAGGATGCTAAACTTCTGCGGCACTAGCTGGGGTCTGCTTTGCGAGCCACCACTCCCAGCTATTCAACTAAACAATGAGGAAGGGGTACAATAATGGAACCCGAGTTGGGGCCGGCTGCGCCCCTAGATTGCAGTGCACCCTAGGCGGTTGCCTAGCTTGCCTAGTGGAAGCACCAGCCCTGGTTACATATAGCCGTATCCGCCTGGTTACATATACCTGTATCTGCCTGGTTACATATACCCATATCCGCCTGATTTACATATACCCGTATCTGCCTGGTTACATATACCCGTATCCGCCTGGTTGCATATAGCCGTATCTGCCTGGTTATATATACCCATATCTGCCTGGTTACATATACGCGTATCTGCCTGGTTACATATACCCGTATCTGCCTGGTTACATATACCCGTATCTGCCTGGTTACATATACCCGTATCTGCCTGGTTACATATACCCGTATCCGCCTGGTTACATATACCCGTATCCGCCTGGTTACATTATACCCGTATTCGCCTGGTTACATTATAGCCCTATCCGCCTGGTTACATATACCCGTATCTGCCTGGTTATATATACCCGTATCTGCCTGGTTACACATACCCGTATCCGCCTGGTTACATATACCCATATCTGCCTGGTTACATATACCCGTATCTGCCTGGTTACATATACCCGTATCTGCCTGGTTACATATACCCATATCTGCCTGGTTACATATACCCGTATCTGCCTGGTTACATATACCCGTATCCGCCTGGTTACATATACCCGTATCCGCCTGGTTACATTATACCCGTATCTGCCTGGTTACATTATAGCCCTATCCGCCTGGTTACATATACCCGTATCTGCCTGGTTATATATACCCGTATCTGCCTGGTTACACATACCCGTATCCACCTGGTTACATATACCCGTATCTGCCTGGTTACATATACCCATATCCGCACTATTAAATAACCTAAAATATATTTTCGTTTCACTAAATTCCAAAAAAAGCCATCAAAATCTTCAGCTCCCGCCCCATAGAGATCTTAATCCGGCCCTGCCTCATTCAGGGTAGGTAGGGATATCCCACGCTTGGGTCAGGGGAGGGTGATCCCAGGCTCAGGTCAGGGTTGGGTGACGCTGGGCTCGGTCAGGGTAGGTAGGGTTAACCAGGGCTCATTCAAGGTAGGTAGGGAGACCATGGGCTCAGGTCAGGGGAGGGCGATCCAGGGCTCGGGTCAGGTGTATGTGACCCTGGGCTCTGTTAGGGTTTGTAGGATAACCCCACTGGAGGATCAGGGTAGGTAGAGTGACCCTGAGCTCGGGTCATGGAAGGGTGACCCTGAGCTCGGGTCATGGGAGGGTGACCCTAAGCTCGGGTCATGGGAGGATGATCCCGAGCTTGGGTCAAAGGAGAGTGACCGGGGGCTTGGTCAGGGTATAGGATGACCCCAGGGGAAGGTCAAGGGAGGGGGGGCCCAGTGCTCAGGGGGATTTTTACCATTAACACATGTGTTTGGGCCAGGGCTACGTGTCCGGGCGCAGTCGGCAGAGTGGCACGCAGGTCGTTTCTCAATGATTGGTGCTGTGGACGTTCAATCATCATTAGGTCATTATTGGCAAATCATTTCATGACCAGCGTCTTGGCGTTCAGACGGGCGACGCGGCTGGATAATTGCCCTGCTAATTAGTGGATTTATTAGTCCGTATTGATGGGACGCGTCAGATCGGAGAGACAAGATCTTCGGGGCGGCTGAACGAGACAGAGTCTCTCACGTTCTGGGTTTTCCACTGAGTTACAGGAAGACGGGTGTTTCAGTTTTTTGCTCGTGGCATGGATGACACACCCGCATGGCGCCAGCTAGGGAGGTTATTCACCACACGGTGGGTTTGGTTGCTCTCAGCACCTAGTTTCTTGGTAAAGCCGTGGGAAGCTTCGGCAGCGCTCGGGCATGGCATGGAACGTGTTATCCAGTGAGCGTAGGCTCGCAGTGATGGCAGGCGAGGTGTATGTTTTTGGCACATGACATGACCATAGTACATCAGGTGAACGTGGATGAGATGGATGTTCCCATATCTGGCGCACAATGATCCTGTCCAATTCCTGTAGTTATGGCGTCCGTGCCGGCGGCGTCCTCCTCACTGCTCGGCTGGATTCCTGCTTTTTTGTGAATGCTTTGTGTAATCGTTTCCTTTGCCGAACATTCAGTTGTTTTTAATCCAGGCGTCCAGTCCCCACGGCCCCCCCCCCGATATTTATGCACTGGGGAGACACGACTGAATATAATTACCTGACGCTCCCCACGTTTATTCCTGTGTGATGTGTGCCTGTCCTGTTTGGGGGGGTGCTGGCAAATAACCCATGTTTTGCACATAAAAGGCTTGGCAGAGCACGTTTTACAGCCCGCGACGAGTTGCCATGGAAACCTCACTGTAAAACAATTCAGTATGGCTGTGGATTTGTGAAGCTGAGATGTGATGTGTGTGGCGTTGCGCGCTCCAGTCTGTGGATGACGCGGAGACGCTGCCCGCGGGGGCCGCTTCATGTTTTACCCCTGTCTCCCGGGAGCTGTTTTTTTGTTGTTTTTTTTTGAGAAAGTATTTTACCAGGAAGGATACATTGAGATTTCTTTCATTTTCAAGCATGTCCTGGGTGGCGAGTATGTTTATATAAGACAACATGTCGGCATCACCCCGAGACACGGCCAAAACGTCCGGAATTCATAACGAGATATCTGGCACTCAGCGCCACCAGCAGATCCATCACTCAACCACCAATCCCATGCACCCCCAGGCCGGGACTGGCTACTGTCATTCCACCGTCAGATGGCACCGGCAGGTAAAATGTTATGGTCATTTAATCCTCTCTGCCAAATCTCACCATAGAATTTCTAACCCTGGTGTTTAGTGGTTTAATTTGTCAGGTTTAAATCAGGCGAATTGTATAGGTTTCAATGCAAAAAAAATCCCTGTTTATACTTAATATTTATTCAACCGTTTATTCTTTTCATTTACAGCAAAAAGTCTATTTTTT
Source organism: Leptobrachium leishanense (assembly GCA_009667805.1). Classification (NCBI taxonomy): domain Eukaryota; kingdom Metazoa; phylum Chordata; class Amphibia; order Anura; family Megophryidae; genus Leptobrachium; species Leptobrachium leishanense. The sequence continues at coordinate 45,768 of RXON01001448.1, forward strand.
TAGGATTATTAGGCATTTTTTGGGACAAAAATATCAGCTGTACAAATTAAAATACAGCCGGTACTGCAATAAAAATACCAGCCGTACAAAATATAATAAAGCCGGTACTACAATTAGTGATGAGCCGAACACCCCCGTGTTCGGTTCACATTCGAACTCGAACAATTTCAAAAGTTCGAGTTCGAACACCAACTGAACTCAATGCAAGTCAATGGGACTCGAAAGTTCTATTTTTAGAGTGCCCTCCAAGAGGGCATATGTGCAAGATATTTGCCATAAAAGGTGTATGGGGGTCTGGGGAGTGCCCTGGGGGACAGGAAACGAGGACAAAAAGTTTAAAAAAAAAAAACGTTTTTAAAGGAACAGTCATTTTTCCATGAAATAAAAGTTAAGATTAAAAACGAAAAATTCCTTCAAATATTGTGCCTAGGAGGTCCCCATAACCTGCCCGTGAAGTGGCGGATTTATAGGATGTATAGAAACATTTAAAAAGAAAAAAAATGGCGTTTAAAATGACGGTAAATGCTTTTACTTTTAATCTATTCATAAACAACTGCTTGGGGCGGCAGCCTGTATGAAAAGACATTTTAGTGATTTTTTTTTGGGCTAAATTATGGTGCAGGGTTTGGATGAAAGTAACAATAGGTGCTTTAAAATTGGGCCTTTAGTGTCGGCAACAGTGCCGTCACACTGTAACCCCTCTGTAGTATTGTGGAAGTGTGCAGGGTTGGACCCTGCGGTCCAATATTAAAGTGATATGAATCTGGTATAGCCATCAGTGGCAGTGCACCCAAATATTGTGCCTTTGGTGGCAGCAAGTGCCTTCACACCGTAAGTAACCCCTCTGTGGTATTGTGGAAGAGTGCAGTGGTGGAGGTTTTGTGAATGCAGAAGAAATCCCTGATCTATTCCGTTATGTCAGCATCAGGGGATTCATTTTTATAAATGTCAGCCGGTCTACAGAGTCGGTGGACAGACGCACTCTTTTGTCTGTGAGAAAACCTCCAGCGGCACTGAACGTCCTTTCAGAAAGCACGCTGGATAAAGGGCAACCTAGTAGCTCCATAGCATATTGGCTAAGTTCTGGCCAGTCATCCAATCTCAACACCCAGTAAGCCAGTGGATCATCTGCTGTAAAGGTATCCAGGTCTGCCCTTGCCCCTAGGTAGTCCTGCACCATACAGTGAAGACGCTGGTAATGGGTGCCTACATTTGACATCCCTGGGCGTCGTGGACTAAAAAATGTAAAAAGGCATCAGTCAAGCCGGCCCCTGCCTTCACCGTTCTTCCTCTGATCATCTGCAGCCTCAGACGCACCTGTGTCATCACTTGTGTAACACCTTTCCAGGCACTGGTAGGTTACCAAGTGTCGCTTTAGAGCGTACTCAAGTTGTTTCATCCGGTCCTCCTTCTGTGCAGGCAGGATGAGCTCTGCAACTTTACCCTTGTATCGTGGATCAAGAAGGCTTGCCAACCAGTAATGATCCCTCTCCTTGATAGCATGAATCCTGGGGTCCTTTAGCAGGCTTTGCAGGATAGGTTGGAGGTGGCATTAGCTTCCGAGTCTTCCTGGTCAATGAGGATGACCCCATCGTGCACTTCCTCCTCCCAGCCACATACTAGTCCTTGGGTTTCTGGGCACATAAAACCCTCCCTTGAGTTATCCCCACCTTCAATGCCCCCACTACTTAAATATTCCTCCTCATCCTCATCCTCATCCTCCTCCTGTCTGATCTGAGGACTCGCAGGAATGCTCTCTCTGTAAAGACTGCGGCCTTGAGAGCTAGGGAAGGCCTCCTCTTCCTCCTGCTGCGCTGCCTCTAGTGCCACATCTATAATTCCCCACAGAGTGCGCTCCAGCAGGAACACTAAAGGAATTGTGTCACTGATGCATGCACTGTCCCTGCTCACCATCCTCATTGCCTCCTCAAATGGTGACAGTACAGTGCATGCATCCTTGATCATCAGCCACTGCGGGGGGGGGGAAACCAAGTTGACCTGAACCTGTCCTTGTGCCATACTCACACAGGTACTCATTGATGGCCCTCTGCTGCTTGTGCAGATGCTGCAGCATTGCTAATGTTGAGTTCCACCTGGTGGGCATGTCACAGATCAGACGGTTTGTGGGAAGGTGGAATTCTCTTAAAATTTCTGCCAGGCGTACACTTGCTGGGAATGACCGTCTGAAGTGGCTGCGGACTTTTCTGGCCTGGCTGAGAAGCTGTGCCAGCCCTGGGTAAATGGTTAGGAAACGCTGTACCACCAGATTTAGGACGTGTGCTAGGCATGGTACATGCGTCAACTTACCCTGGCGTAGAGCGGAGAGAAGGTTGCTGCCATTATCACAGATGACCATTCCCAGCTGAATCTGGCGTGGTATTAACCATTTTTGCACCTGCCCCTGCAGAGCTGACAGAATTTCTGGCCCAGTGTGGCTCCTGTCCCCTAAAGAAACCACCCCAAGCACAGTATGGCATCTTTTTGCCTGAGCCATTGCGTAGCCCCTGCCACTTAAACTCGGTTTAACTGCCACTTCGCCAGAGACAGAGAGGGAGGAGGAGGAGGAGGAGGAACAGGGAGAGGTGGTGGTGGAGCAGACAGACCTCATACAAGCAGCTTTCTGAAGGCGTGGTGGATGAACAAGCTCCAGCACAGAGCCCCGTCTTGGATCCCTCCCAGCTGCAATCAGAGTTACCCAGTGTGCCATGAAGGAAATGTAACGGCCCTGTCCATGCTTGCTGGACCACGTGTCTAAAGTCACATGCACCTTGCTGCTGACTGCCTTTCCCAATGACTCCATAACATTGTCTTCCACGTTCTGGTATAGTGCTGGAATGGCCTTCTGTGAAAAGAGAGGGCATCTTGGAACCTGCCACTGTGGTACACCACATTCAGCAAATTCACGGAAGGAAGCAGAGTCCACCAGCTGGAAAGGCAGCAGCTGTAATGCGAGTAATTTTGCTAAACTGGCATTTAGACGCTGTGCTTGGGGATGGTTGGGACTATATTTTTTCTTACGCTGCAGCAGCAGCTTCGGCAACGTAATCTGACTGCGTAAATCTTCAGCTGATGGGATGCTGTCACATTGTGAGGAAGGACCTGGTACATCCATTACTGTAGCATCATCCCTGTCAGTGGAGGTTGGAGTCAATGACATGGCAGGACATATAGTGGGGGTAGAGACAGGTGAGGAGGAGGACCTACGCAAAGTGTTGCGCCAATGGGATGCGTGGCAGGTGGTCATATGTCACCTCAAGCACGTGGTACCCAAGCGTCCGGTGTCTTTTGTAGAGATATTGACTTCTTTAATAGGTCAGGGATATATTAATTATGATGTGTATTTTTAATTATACATATATATATATATATATAATTGATAGTGCCTCCAATACCAGTGGTATAAGTTGGTATTTTACCCTTAAGATAAGGATTAATAACCAATCAATGAATATACGTCTTAACAAATATATGGCGCGTTATCCCGAGTTCTTTTGATGCTATCTAGATATTTTTAGACACAATAAAATCAATAAAGATGATATGAGACTGTGTAACGGTAAAACAATTCAAACCAAAATTTATTCACACGTCAAGTTTCATACAATCATATGTTATCACGGATAAGCAAGATGCAATTTCAAAAGTAATTATAGATCGTGGTTAGTAGCGATATTGCGTCACGCAATAATCTAATGGACAAATATTTTAGGTTTTTAGACCGCACTTCATATATACACACCTCCGTTCTTAAACACCAAGTCCCATTCTATTCACTCAAACCTTTCCCATTATAAACCAATCATCCACCTGGCTAAAATAAACACTCAGTTACTGGGCATCACCTGCAGCACAATTTATTATTGTGGGGGCCTCTTCACTAAATGTAACTTCCTTCAGGGAGATACATAACACTCGATAGGTAGACTATCTCTTCCACAGATCAATCACAGCACTTCCCCAATATACGTTAACCCTTAGCTTCCTATTGACTTACATGCATTCAATTGAAAGGGCTGCAAGATGGATATGGAAGGAGTTATGCTAGTTTTACTAATGGGGCTTACGGCACTTGACATATAAAAACTATTTCACATTTTAAGATGTCCACATCCAGTATTCTTGGAATATAAATAATTTCACTAAATTATGGGGCAAGTAGGCAGCCGTAATAGTTTCTCCCTTAGCGCTCGTCTGCAGTAGAGCAGAAAGGCTGATACTATTCTATTGTTTAGGCTTCAACAGCAAAATAATTCATTTATATTCCTTTAATTTGTGATGGACATCTAAAGTAAGGACTATGCAATTAGGAAAAAATAGATATCAAATTATTCAGCTATACTTTACCATCTGGTAGTGAAGAAAGAGTGGTGGAAGATTAGGGTGTGGTCATGTCTTATTGGAGTGGCTGATGGTATCTGCCCTTTCTCCTCTCCAAGCGTTCTTTCAGGGTCTCTTTTCTCAGTGTTTCCTTCTCCTCTGGAGTATCCCCCCCCCCTATATAGTGGTTTCCCGTCCAGTTTTAGATCTAGCCCACCACTATGTGGCCTCATTTGATTGGAGGATATATATATTCATTAACTCCAGGGGTCTGTCCAGGTGTTATATTACCTGGCCAGCAGATGGCGCTCTCAGATCAACCATCAACCTTCTGCAGGAATTAATTTATGTATTTGGCCAATCTTTTACTGGTTTGGGGTCGTTTTATCCTATATCCCAGGACTCCATAGATTTTATTAACAATATCAATATTATTTCTATTGTTGAATCGCCGGCATACTTCGCCACGGCGTGCGTGCATTTCATACACCCCTTATTTATATCCAGAGATATGTGTGTATGCGGTGGATTCTGCAGACATACATTCATTCATTCATAATTAACAGACTTAATCTGTTTTATAAGTGTTAATACACAAGACAATTGTTATGTAATAATCAATTAAATGTGGTATGGCTTCTGTCTTTTATAAGACACCAAGATTATTTATCATAACTGACCACATAAATTAACTATTCAAATACCATATAGTGTTTGATCATATCACCGAATAGTATAGCATTACAAACTGGTTATACAAGTCGTTTAACCTTCTCTGTTTTTTTTTTTATTCTACAGGTTGGGCAACCCATTGTCCAAATGTTTATATGGCTTTCAGAGTTTAAATCTGACCAAATAAACACAATGCCTTGTAATACATGTACTAGGATAAGATCACATGTCCTTGTATTCCCTTACTTCTAAGCCATTTGATCTAACATCTGGTTTCTTTTTTTACAACCAGAATCAATTAAGACGGTCTCTGATCAATGGAAATGTCTTCCCTTGTTTGCGTAAAGACAACAAACTTAGCTTGTGACATCTTAGCTACACAGACAAATTGCCTGGGTGAAGTAATTCCTGGTATTCATGTATAAAGTCCTGCGAAATATAAAAATTTCATATTTGAACTGCTCTGACACTTTCCCACGCTTGATCCTCATCTGACATAGATTACAAATAGCAACGGTGCGGTCTGCTACACATTTCTTAAAGAACTCCCAGACAGCAGAGTTCCTGGATGTGTGCTTTGAGACAACAGCGCTCTGTACCTGAGCAGCTCTGACATCTGATGCCCTGGACTGACTTGTGCTACGGTTGGTCATAGAGGACATTGCGCCTCGTGTTTGTTGTGCCTCCTCCTCCTCACTTGACTCCTCTGTTCGATCAGGCACCCAGGTGGAGTCAGTGACCTCTTCATCATTGTCATCACCCCCTATCTCCTCGTCATTGGAGCCAACTTGGCAGTATGCTGCAGCTGCTGGGGCAACATGAGTGACAGTTATTTGTGTGTCATCACTGACACCCCTGACCTCTAGGTTGATTATATTCCCTTCCTCAACCTCAGAGATTGAATCAGAGCACTGTACTTGCTGTGCATCCTCAAGCAGCATGTCACTGTCATTGTAGTCAAACAATTCAGCTGACTCCTCCGTGTGTGATAGTGAGGCTACGGCAGGAGTAGCTGTGGCCATGGAGGCTGCATTAGATGCTTTGGCAGCTGAGGTAGACTGTAAACCACTACAAGCCTGGCTGGCAGAGGATGAGGAGGATGAGGATGGCCTGGTTAGCCAATCCACTAAATCCTCTGTATGTTGCTGCTGCTTAAGACGGAGAGCACCAGTTAGGATGGACAAGCGTGCCCCTGCAGAGGATGCACCACGTCCACCACGACCAGAGGCACAGCCTCCCGACACAGAGGCTGCTTGCCCTCTTATCTGTGTCTGGGAGCGTCTGCCTGTCCTTTTTGGTCTTTCTGACATGGTGAGTGATATATAGATTAAAGATATACAGAACTCTGATTCAACTCTGGTATAAATATTTCCAGAACTCTGGTATAACTCAGTGAGACACCCTGATAGCTGGCAGCCAGTGACAAGACACAGATTAAAATTCCAAGAAACCACCTACAAGTCATTGAGACCCTCTGATAGGACCCCTGATAGCTGGCAACAGTGACAAGACACAGATTACAATTCGCAGAAATCTGCTAGAGGTATGTGGGACCCCCTGATGGGTGGCAGTGAGAACACACAGATTACAACAATTCCCAGATATTCTGTAGATATGAGACCCCCACAATTGCTGATGGCAGTGAGAACACAAAGATTACAACAATAACCAGATATTTTTTGTATAAATGACTGACCCCCAAAATAGTTGGTGGCAGTGAGAACACACAGATTACAACAATTCCCAGATATTTTGTAGAAGTGAGACCCCCCCAATAGCTGCTGGCAGACTGGCAGTGAGAACACACACTAACACAACAATCTCCTCTCGAAAAACATGTGCTGAAGGCTGTGTGAAGCCTTATATAGTGTGCTGCGGGACATAACTCTGTGAGCCCATGATTGGGCAAAATTTGCTCAATCAGGACTCTGAGCCGTGATTATCATAGTCTTGCACCTGACCTGTGGTCAGGTGCAAGCCTGTAGCCAATTACAAGCTTCAGGCCAGTGGAAAAGTGCATTGTGATGCATTGTGGGTGAACATGCTGCGAACACGCTGAAATGTTCGTAGTTCGCGAATGGGCGATGTTCGAATCGAACTCCGAACCGAACAGCTCACCTCTAATACCAAACAACAAATCACTGAATTCTGGCAGAGTTATACCAGAAAAATTAACCTATTCATAATTACTTTCACGCAGATGCTACACAAAATCAACAAGGGAATATAGTATTGCAAAGTGTAACAAATATCAATAAGCATCTATTATTATTATTATTATTATTATTATTTTATAAAGCGCCAGCATATTCCGCAGCGCTGTACAATAAGCACAGTACAGACAGGGTTACAATACATTGAACAACATTTGACAAACAGTACAGGAGGAGATGAGGGCCCTATTCCCGTAGGAACTCACAATCTGGGAGGGTTGGGGTTGGAAACAGGAGGAGAGGACTGTAAGGTGAGAGTGATTGATGGTTGCGTCAGTGAGTTGGGTGGTAGGCTTCCCTAAATAGGATTGTTTTCAGGGAGCGTTTGAAGGAAACCTACAAATCTACTAAATTAAACCTACAAATCAATACAATGGAAAAAAAAACCTGCACCTATTTATCCAAGTAATAATAGAACTAGGAATATATATATTTAGCAGACTATAATAATAGGGAATATATAACAGATTGATACAGCCAGTAATACTTATCCAGTCGTTGGTTTTCATATGATGATGGTAAAATGGAGCTGGCCAGAAAAGGAAAAAAGGTTAGAACTGATCTTCTGCCTCGTGCACTCCCTTTTTACTACCACTTCCCTTCCCCCTTTTGGTTATCTGCCCTGAGTCCAATCGCAGCAACAAACTAGGAACAAAGGGAAACTCCTCCCAACTTTCTGCTTCTTGCTCAAACATATCTGTCCTGAAACCCAACCCCAGCAACAAAGGTGGAGAGAGTAATGGGGGATGGAGGGGAGAGAGTGTATTAAGAGGTGGAGAGAGTAATGGGGGATGGAGGTGTATTAAGAGGTGGAGAGCGTAATGGGGAGAGGGTGTATTAAGAGGCGGAGAGAGTAATGGAGGGGATGGAGGTATATAAAGAGGCGGAGAGAGTAATGGGGGAGCAGGTGTATTAAGAGGTGGAGAGAGTAATGGGGAGAGGGTGTATTAAGAGGTGGAGAGAATAATGGAGGGGATGGAGGTGTATTGTGCGCAGAAGTGGAGAGAGGAGTGGGGGATGGAGGGGAGAGGGTGTATTAAGAGGTGGAGAGAGTTATGGAGGGGATGGAGGTGTATTAAGAGGTGGAGAGAATAATGGAGGGTGTAGTAAGAGGTGGAGAGAGTAATGGGGGGATGGAGGTGTAGTGAGAGGTGGAGAGAGTAATGGGGATGGAGGTGTATTAAAAGGTGGAGAGGGTAATGGAGGTGTATTAAGAGGTGGATAGAGTACTGGGGAGAGGGTGTATTAAGAGGTGGAGAGAGTAACGGGGGCATGGTGGTGTATTAAGAGGTGCAGAGAGTAATGAGGGAGCAGGTGTATTAAGAGGTGGAGAGAGTAATGGAGGGGTGGAGGTGTATTAAGAGGTGGATAGAGTAATGGAGAGGATGGAGGGGAGAGGGTGTATTAAGAGGTGGAGAGAGTAATGGAGGGGATGGAGGTGGAGAGCGTAATGGGGGAGAGGGTGTATTAAGAGGTGGAGAGAGTAATGGGGGGATGGAAGTGTATTAAGAGTGTCACGTACCGCGCTATGGTCACCTGGCAGCATCGTCCTCGCTGCTCGCTGGCTGGGTGCCGAGTGAAGAGGGGAAGCCGGGCGGTCACGTGAGACGCCGGGGCGGAGCCAGGCGTGATGAAGCGGACCCACCGGGTTTAAAACCACGGGCAATGCATTCATACATTGCCCTATCGTGGTTTAACATCCCTTGGAGCTGCTTCTGTTTATATTTGATATTTCTTGGTATTCTGACCCCTGGTAACGGCTTACGATATTCTCTGGCGTACTGACCCCTGGCAATGGCTTACGATACTCTCTGGCGTACTGAACCCTAGCAACGGCTTACAATATTCTCTGGCATTCTGGTTTGGCTATATGTTCTCACGCTTGGCTTCTTCAGTGTCAGTCTAGGGATATATATATAGACCGACCATTATAAGGATCGGAGGGAAAGGATAGGTGCTGCGTACAAGGATCATATTCTCGTCCTGGTGGGGATCGTAACATTATGATTGGGCCATGGATTCTGTAGACCTATCAGCCCAATTAGCCAAGATCTCTGCAAGGCAAGAGGAACAGGATCATAGAATGGATCAAATCGCTCAGGCTTTGCATGCTCTGTTAAACCAGCCAGGTAGATCACCGCCTTCGCCGTCTCTGCCAGTTCCTGAGGCTACTGTATCTGCTGCCATTTTACCGCCTAATCACCACGTACATATGACAGCACCGATGCGCTTTGACGGTACACCTGGTGATTGTTGAGGGTTTTTGATTCAGGTGGGGATTCATTTTGACCTCAACCCGGGTATGTGTCCATCTGATAAGGTTAAGGTGGGGTTTCTTAACCATCTCTCTGATAAGGCTCTGGAATGGGCTACACCTCTATGGGAGAATAATAAACCGATTGTGTATGACTATGAGATGTTTGTGTCAGAACTACGCCATACATTCAATCCTACTCGTAGATCTCAGACGGCAGGTAGGGCGCTCTTCCGAATCAGACAAGGCAACAGGAAGGTGTCCGATTATTTCTTCGAATGTAAAACACTTGCTTCTGAGGTTACATGGACCAACAAAGCTCTTGTCTTGGCCTTCACAGAGGGCCTGTCTGACTCTCTTATGCACGAACTCGCACCAATGAAATTACCTGATGTGTTGGAAGAGTTAATTGATTTTTGTATTGCCCTGGATGACCAGATCTGTGACAGACGGGTCCCAGATAAAGAGTTCATAGGGTACTGCCACCTCTTCCAAACATTGCTCCTCCTGTTCCCGTGCTACCTTCAGCCAAACCCCATCCTCCTGAACCCATGCAAATCGGTAACACCGGTATATCCCAGGAGGAGAGAGAATACCACAAAAGAGAGGGGTTATGCTTCTACTGTGCTGGCAGGGGGCATTTCCAAAATCAATGTACCAGGAGACCTAGAGGCTTAAGAGTTTCGGGAAACGAGACAGCCTAAGGTCTTCTAGGAGACAAACCTTGTGCTTGACTGATGTGTCTCCTAAAATGAAAAACAAAACGCACATGGTAGTGCCTATCTTTCTCTCCTGGGAAACTGTCTTGATTAATACTGTTGCATTTTTTGACTCTGGGGCGGCAGGGAATTTCATGGATCAGGAGTTTGCTCGTACCCATGGTATCCCTTTGGTTGAGAGAGATGCGCCATTGTTTGTAGAGGCCATTGACGGAAGGCCTCTATCCCAACCCAGGGTGACACATGACAATGCAGTTCTATGTCTACAGGGGTTCTTCATCATGAACAAATAACATTTAAGGTTGAGTCACCGTCATGTCCCGTGGTGTTGGGTTTCCCCTGGTTGGTGCGACACAATCCATCCCTCGATTGGGAACACGGTGAGCTTAAGGCATGGAATCCTCGTTGTTGGGTATAGTGTTTGCAGACTGTCACCACTATAGGGAGCCTTAATTTGCCAACCGCTCCTCCTTTATCCACAGAGGTACCTGAGTGGTACCAGGATCTGAGGGAGGTGTTCGAAAAAAGAAATTGTGATGTATTACCTCCTCATAGACCATATGACTGTGCTATTGATTTGCTTCCTGGTACCATGCCACCCAGAGGTCATGTCTATCCTTCGTCTAAAAGAGGGAATGAGATTACGAAGGAGTACATAAAGGAGAATCTGGCTAAGGGCTTTATAAGGCGTCCTTCCTCCCTTGCCGGGGCAGGCTTCTTCTTTGTATCCAAAAAAGAGGGAGACCTACGGCCTTGTATTGACTACCGGGGGTTGAATCGCATCACCATTCGAAACGTATATCCTATACCACTCATTTTCGAACTGTTTGACAGGTTACAAGGTGCCAAAGTGTACTCCAAGTTGGATCTCAGGGGTACATACAACTTGGTTAGGGTTAAGGAACATCAAGAGTGGAAGACTGCCTTTAATACCCGCAGTGGGCACTACGAGTATCTAGTGATGCCTTTTGGGCTATGTAACGCTCCGGCAGTATATCAGGACCTCATAAATGATGTACTCAGACTTCTCGCAGATTTTTGTCATTGTTTAATTAGATGGCCTTTTGATTTATTCGCCTGATATCGAAACCCATCATGAACATGTTCGGTCTGTGCTAAAGAGATTGTTAGACAATGGCTTGTATTGCAAACTCGAAAAATGTATGTTTGATTTAAATAAGGTACATTTCCTGGGTTACGTGATTACCCCTGAAGGTTTTCAGATGGACCCATCCAAACTGTCCTCTATCTTGGATTGGCCGCTACCTCAAAGCTTGAAAGCCATTCAGAGGTTCTGTTAGATAATAAAAGGATTGAACTTACTGTTCGTAGAACCCAATAGCAGATGCAGCACGATCTTGGTACATGGCAACCAGGAAGCAGAATTCAGGAGGCAAGCTGGTTCAGCATTGTTAATCATGGATTCGTAGTAAAATTCAAGGGATAAGCGAGGATGCAGAAGTCAGGAGGCAAGCCAGGTCAGCATTAATAAGGCCTGAAGCACCTAAGGCGTAGGGCCCTTAAGTTGCCTCTGATGCCAGGATGCAGGGAGGATTTTTCTGGAAGGTTTTGCAGTGCGTGAGGAGATGGAGTGGTGTGGGAGGAGTCACCAGGAGGGTACTTAAGGCGCGTGTGGAGAGGCTCTGCGCGCCTTTTTCTCCTGAGGTAGAGCGGTTAAAATCTGTGCTGCGTCAGAGAAGCGGTGGTTTTTCGGCTTTTTGCCTAAAAGTATTGATTTGGAAATGGCGGAAGGTGGTGAGCTGGAGTCGCTACTGGAGGAAGTGCGGGAGGCCGCTCGGCACCGTGGTGTGGAGTGGGCCAGAAGAAGCCTGTCGGAGGTGTTGGCGGCGGAAGGGGGCTCTCGGCCTGCCAGGATTTCGAGGCCTCCAGTGCGGTTTAATCCAGGAGGCGAATCCCGTGATGTATCAGCAGCCGAGAGATTGAGATTGGAGGCTGTGAGAGGTCGTGGTCGGTTGGTCCAATGGATGTTGGCTGGTGGTGACGCAGTTGGAAATGAGGCTGGCGTGAGCGCTTCCAGGCATTTGGAAGGTAGGAGCTTGAGGCCGGCATGGGGGCTAAGTATCCTTCCGGTCGGAGGGGTGGTGTGGTGTGCTCTACCAGAAGAGATGGAGTGCGGAGTTCGAAGAGTTCCTCGGGGAGAAGGAGAGGTCGATGGTCTGCCAGGGGTCCCAGGGGAGGAGCAAGGGCTGTCTCAGGGACTCATGTTTCGGCGGTAAGACAGTTGGTGGATAGGGATGTGGACGGGTGGTGTGACACAGGGTGTTGGTGTGCGGGATGAGGGCACTCAAGAGCTCAAAGTAAATTGATGGGGCTCCGGATGTTGATGTGAGGGAGCGAGTTGTTGATTTTGGTACTTCGGGTTCTGAGGCTCATCGCATTATTAATTTTTCGTCCACAGTTCCAATGGTTCGGGAGAGGAGTCCACAGCCGGTGGGTGGTTTCCAGGCTGCTGGAGTTGGTGGAGATGATGCAGGAGGTTTGGAGTCGGTAGCGCTGGAGGTTCCAGGAAGTTCGGGTGGACCTCGTGTGGCGACAGGTAATGGAAATGGTGGTGATGTTGGTTCTTTCATGTCTTTTTTACAGGGGGCCTTTGAGGCTTGGTCGGTTTCACCAAGGGGTGTGAACCAGGGTGTGGATTTGGCTCAAGCATGGAAGGATGCAGGTGGGCCATTTGTGAGAGCTGGTGGAGCTCTTGGTGGTGAAGTTATGGCTTCAATTGGGCCGAGTGGCGATGTGGGTTCACTCGGTGAGACCACAGGAGTGGCGGATGTGGCAAAGAGGAATGCTTACGTGTCATTTCCTGGGCCTTTGGGGTTTCATTTGAATCAGGAGGTTAAAGAAGGCATATGGCGGGGGGAGTATGTGGAACTTTTTTCCCTGCTTCCGTTGGATGAGGTGGCTGGGGTAAAAGATGATTCGTCTAAGGACGGATTAAAAGAAGAAGAGGAAAGGAAAAAGAGGTATCGTAAGATTCCTAAGACATTCGGGAATTGGCTCCAGGCCTTTTGTATTTTGGCAAGTGTGGTTGGGGAGAAGAGCCCACAGCACTGTTCGAGTCTTGTTTGTTATGTGGATGGGATTTGGGAGGCTTATCGAACGTATGGTGGTTGGGCGTGGTGGAAATACGATGAGCAGTTTAGGCAATGTTTGATGGCTCACCCAGGCATGGGGTGGGATCAATTGGACATTACACTGTGGTTGCGTTTGATGGGGGCACAAAAGGCGTTGCCCTTTCCAGGGGGAGCCTGTGGGGGAGGAATCAGTTCCCCACCGGCAGGTGTTAAAAAGGGATTGTGCTGGCAGTTTAACGAGGGTCAGTGCAAGTTTGGTGCGGGGTGCAGGTACAAGCATGAATGTTCAAATTGTGGAGGATTGCATTCATTGTCCAGATGTTTTAAGAGGGCAAGACAAGGAGGTCTAGAGTGTATCCGGAGGTAGTTCGGGAGAAGGTGTTTAAGGAGATTGGGACTGGTAGGATGGCTGGTCCATTCTTGTCTCCTCCAGTGTGGGATTTGAGGTTATCCCCTTTGGGGGTTGTGCCGAAGCGGAAGGCAGGAGAGTTTCGTTTGATTCATCATTTATCCTTTCCACGGGGGGGGGGGATCTGTGAATGATGATATTGGTGAGGAGTTGGCCTCGGTGTCATACATGTCATTTGATTCTGCGGTTAGTTTGGTTCGTGATGCTGGTCCGGGGGCTTTAATGGCCAAGGTGGATATTGAGTCGGCTTTTCGGTTATTACCTATTCATCCTTCGTGTCATCATCTTCTGGGATTTTGATTTGAAGGCGAATTTTATGTGGATTTATGTTTGCCTATAGGTTGTTCCATTTCCTGTTCCTTTTTTTTTTTTTTTTTAATGTTTCAGTACATTTTTGGAATGGGTGGGCCATGAAGTGGCAGGATCGAACAATCTGACTCATTATCTGGATGATTTTTTGTGTGTGGGAAGGGACAGGAGAGTGTTTGCACATTTTTCGGTCTTTTCAGTGGGTGGCTCACCGATTTGGTGTTCCTTTGGCCTCTGATAAAACGGAAGGTCCAGCGTCGGTTATTACTTTCTTGGGAATTGAGATTGATTCAGTTAAGGGTGAGTGTCGTTTACCTGTGAAAAAAGTGGTGGAAGCTTTGAGACAGGTTGAAGGGGCCCTGTCGGTTAAGAAATTACAGTTGAGAGAGCTTCAGTCACTGGTCATTTGAATTTTGCGTGCAGGGTCATTCCGGTGGGAAGAGTCTTTTTACGTGGTTTGGCTTTGACGACACGGGGTATTCAGGAAGGTCATCACTTTGTTAGGATATCCAGTACCATGAAAGAAGATTTGGAAGTGTGGAAATCCTTTTTGGTGGTGTTTAATGGGGTGGCCTTATTCCCTTCGAAAGAGGTTTTGGCGAAGGTGCAGGGCACGTCATGTTCCGGGTCGCCTTAACTTAGTGGCGGATGCTTTGTCTTGTTTTCAGTGGGGCAGGTTTTGTTCCCTGGCTCCGTTGGCAGAGGAGGTAGGCACCCCTTGTCCGGAGGGCCTTTGGCAGCTAGGCTCAGAATTTTTGGAAGATGGGGGAGAGGTTCTTTGTTTGAGTCCTCTTGGAAGGCCTATTAGTGAGTATGGAGGGATTGGGACGCATTGGCTGAACGTTTCAGGCACGTTTCAGTGGGTGGATTGGATGAGGAAAGTCTGCTCAGGGCATACCTCATTTAGTTATTTGAGTCTGGGGCATCTCCTGGAGTGGTTCGACAGTCTTTAGCCGCCTTGGCTTTCCTTTTTTCAGGTATCGGGGAAAAGAGGTGTCACCAAGGATTTTGTGATCAGATGTGCTGTTTGGGGTTATGTGAAAGGGAGATGAAGGGTGGTCGCTAGGCGTCCAGTTTCAAGACAATTATTGGAGGGGCTATGGGATTTTGTTGGGAGTTTTTGTTTTTTCACCTTACGAGGTTCTGCTCATGAGGGCGGCCTTTTGTTTAGGGTTTTTTGGAGCATTTCGAGTGGGTGAGCTGGTGTGCAATTCTAGGAAAGGAGGTGGTGGTTTGGGAGCTGATGCGGTTTGGTTGGGAGTTACATAGTTACATAGTTACATAGTTACATAGTTATATAGGCTGAAAAAAGACATGCGTCCATCGGGTTCAGCCTCTCCCACATAACCTACTGCTGTTGATCCAAACGAAGGCAAAAACCCAGTCTGAATGCTTGCCAATATGCAACATACTGGGAAAAAATTCCTTCTTGACCCCAGAATGGCGTCAGATTTCTCCTTGGATCAAGAAGCTTTTACCCACATATTAAATATTATAACCTTAATATTCTGTGTCTGCAGGAAGTCATCCAGTCGTTTTTTAAAAGTCTGTACAGACTCTGACCCAACCACCTCAACAGGCAGAGAATTCCACAGCTTTATTGTTCTCACCGTAAAATAACCCTTCCTATGCTTTAAGCTAAATTTTCTTTCTTCCAGTCTAAATGGATGACCCCTTGTCCTATGTATAGTCCTGTTAATGAATAGGTTATCAGACAATGGTTGATAATGGCCCCGTATATATTTATATAAGGTTATCAGATCCCTCTAAGGCCCCGTATATATTTATATAAAGTTATCAGATCCTCTAGGACCCGTATATATTTATATAAGGTTATCAGATCCCCTCTAGCGCGTTTCTCTAAACTAAACAGGTTTAAGCTTGTTAGTCTTTCCTCATAACTTAACCTTCCATCCCCCTTATTAATTTAGTTGCCCGTCTCTGCACTTTTTCTAGCGATATAATATCTTTTTTTAAGACAGGTGCCCAAAATTGCACGGCATATTCAAGGTGCGGCCCGACCATTGATTTATACAGAGGCAAAATTATGTTTTCATCCCGTGAGTGAACTCCCCTTTTAATGCATGCCAATACTTTGCTGGCCTTGGCGGCTGCTGTTTGACATTGCACATTGTTACTTAGTTTGAAGTCTATGATTATTCCCAAATCCTTCTCCTGCTTGGATTTCCCTAACTCCGTACCATTTAGGGTATAAATTACTTGTGTGTTTTCTTCACTCCAAAGTGCATAACTTTACATTTATCTAGATTAAATTTCATCTGCCATTTAAGTGCCCAGTCCCCCAATCTATCTAAATCCCTCTGCAGCGAAGTAACATCCTGCTCACATTGTATTACTTTTCCTAGTTTTGTGTCATCTGCAAACACTGATACATGACTTTCAATGCCTATCTCAAGGTCATTTATAAATAAATTGAATAGTATTGGTCCTATAACAGACCCTTGAGGGACACCACTTACCACTGGTGTCCATCTTGAAAATGTACCATTTATGACCACTCTCTGTACCCTATCTTTTAGCCAGTTTTCTATCCAAGAACAAGTATTTTCATCTAGACCATTTTTTCTTAATTTAAGTAGTAACCTTTTGTGTGGAACTGTGTCGAAAGCTTTGGCAAAATCTAAGTAAATCACATCCACTGCGACCCCCTGATCTATACTTCTACTTACTTCCTCATAGAACGTAATTAGGTTAGTCTGACATGATCTGTGTTTCATGAAACCATGCTGATTTTTGCCAATTACATTATACCTCCCAATATTTCCTGAATATTATCCTTAGTAACCCTCAAATACTTTCCCAGCCACAGATGTTAAGCTCACAGGTCTATAATTCCCAGGCACAAATTTTAAACCTTTCTTAAATATAGGGACCACGTCAGCTTTTCTCCAATCCTCTGGTACTATTCCTGAAAGAAAAGAATCTTGAAAGATTAAGAACAGAGGTTTACATATTTCAACACATAGCTCTCTTAGTACTCGTGGGTGAATTCCATCTGGCCCTGGGGCTTTATTAACATTCACATTGTTTAATTTGTGTAAAACCTTGTCCTGAGTCAACCAGTCACTTTGTATTAGTAAGTTTTTATTAATGAATTTCATGTCTCCTGTTATAGGTTTCTCTTTGATAAATACTGAAGAAAAATAATCATTTAAAATTTCTGCCTTATCCGGATCTTCAGTTAACAATAACCCTGACTCAGATTTTAGTGAACCTACATTTTCACTCTTGGGTTTTTTTGGAATTTATGTACCTAAAGAATCTTTTAGGGTTGGTCTTGCTCTCTTTGGCTATTTCTTTTTCATTTTCTAGTTTAGCCCATCTAATCGCATTTTTACATGCTTTATTGGCTGCCCTATATGCTTTATAGGATGCCTCAGATTTATCAAATTTAAAAGCTTTAAATGCCTTCTTTTTACTTTTCATTTCCTTAGTTACCTTCCTACTAAGCCACATTGGTTTCAGTCTTTTTCTTTTATATTTATTAACCAGTGGAATATATTGTGACGTTTACTTTTCTAGTGTTAGTTTAAAGATATTCCACTTATCCTCAGTGTTTTTCCCGTGAAAGAGTTTCTGCCAGTCAATGACATTGAGAGCTTCCTTTATTTTAATAAAGTTGGCCTTTTTAAAATTATATGTTTTAGCTGCCCCTTATGAATGTGTTTTTTTGAGTTTATTTCAAAAGTCACCATATTATGGTCGCTATTTCCCAACTGTTCCTTTACATTAATATTTGAGAAAAGATCCACATTATTTGTTATAACCAGGTCCAGACAGTTATCCTCTCTAGTTGGTGTTTCTACCAGTTGTGACATGAAGGTATCATTTAAAATGTTCAGGAACCGGATTCCCTTTGCTGAATTACTAGTCCCACTATCCCAATTAATGTCCGGGTAATTAAAATCTCCAATAATTAAAGTGCTACCGTGATGTGCAGCCTTCCTAATTTGCTCTAACAGTTGTTCTTCCTCATCATTATCTATATTAGGTGGTTTATAGCATATGCCAACCAATAGTTGACTTCCCTGTTTATTCCCCAACGAAATATTTACCCATAAGGATTCCACATTTCCCTCATCGTTTTCCAGTTGTGTAATATTAGGCTTTAAATCCTGTTTTACATATAAACACACTCCACCCCTTTCTTATGTTTCCTATCCTTTCTAACAATGTATAACCATTTAAGTTTACAGCCCAGTCATGCGTTTCGTCCCACCATGTTTCTGTTATTCCTATTATGTCGTATTGCTTAGTGTATGCTATTACCTCTAGTTCCGCCATCTTGTTATTGAGGCTCCTTGCATTAGAAAGCATACATTTAATGTTGTCTCTACCCACACATGCTGAATGCGACTTTACATTACATGCCTCCACTGTTCTGACATTACCCATCCCCCCGGCTCCACCCCCCTTAGTCTGAACTGAAACCCTTCCGCTATCTGCTCTGTCTCCATTTTGTAAGATACTGTATCCCTCCCCCCTTCCACTAGTTTAAAGTCTCCTCCAACCTTTTAACCATCCTCTCCCCTAGCACAGCAGACCCTCTTCCATCCAGGTGCAATCTATCAGGACTATACAGATTGTACCCCAGTGCAAAATGAGCCCAGTGCTCTAAAATTATCTGGTTATTTGGGTTGCTAATTCCAAGACGGACCAGTTGGGTATGTGGCGTAGAGTTGGTTTATTCGGTGTGGTTTGTCCAGTGGAGAACGTTAAAGAATTTTTGGAGGTAAGGGTGGAGTCTAGTGTGGCCTTTTTATGTCACGCGGACGGGTCGGCTTTATCAAGATATCAGTTTATTTCTATTTTTAAGAAGGGTTTGTTGAGTTTAGGGAGAAATCCGAGGGAATTTGGTTCTCATTCTTTTCGGATTGGGGCAGCAACGGAAGCTTCAAGGTTGGGTTTGTCGGCAACGGAAATTCAAGATTTGGGAGGATGAAACTCAAGGGCTTTTAAGTCTTACGTTCGTCCTGGTTTGCTGTCATGAATTTTTAAACACTTGTTAAAGCTGGGAGGTTCTGTGGAGCACAGTTTGCTGTATGTTATGTTATGTTATGTTTTTACAATTTAAAAAAAAAAAAAAGAAAAATTTTGAAATATGAAAAATATCAAACTTATGCATGAAATATGAATTATACCTTTTATACGGAATATATATATTTATTCTATTTTATCTTTGTAAATTTGTTGTTTGGGGTGGAGTGTGGGGGTTTGGAGTATTTGGAGGCAAGGAGATGGTGTTTGTTATGATATGTTTTTTCTTTACAGGTACGGTCATGGTTATGGGGAGGGTTGTGTGGTGGTTTGGTGGGGAGTTTTTTCTTTTAAAGTATTTTGTGTGGTGGAGATGTTGGTAATTTGTTTTTTATTTTTGCAGATCCTCCAAGTGTGGTGTGGATCATTGGACACTCGCTGATTTTTTTTGGGCGAGAAGAAGGGCGTTTGGTGCGATCCTCTGGAGTTCAGATGGGTCTGCTTGGGTCGGCAACACGGGTATGGTGGATCGGAATCCGTGGACTCCTATGGGAGGAGTTTAAGCCAACGGTTTTGGGTGCCCTTAGGCACGGTGAAGCTCCCCGTGTACTGCTGGTACACAGGGGAGGGAGCGATTTGGGTGTGGTCCCTCTTGGCGTGCTGCTGGAGCAGATGCAGGTGGATCTGCGGCAGTTGAGGGAATTGGGAGTGGTCCCTCATGGAAAGCTACTGGAGCAAATGAGAGCGGATCTGCAGCAGCTGAGGGATTTGGGTGTGGTCCCTCTTGGTGCTGCTGGAGCAGATGCAGGCGCATCTGCAGCAGCGGAGGCATTTGGGAGTGGTCCCTCACGGAAAGTTGCTGGAGCAGATGCAGGCGGATCTGCGGCAGCTGAGGGATTTGGGTGTGGTCCCTCTTGGTGATGCTGGAGCAGATGCAGGCGGATCTGCGGCAGCGGAGGGATTTGGGAGTGGTCCCTCACGGAAAGTTGCTGGAGCAGATGAAGGCGGATCTGCGGCAGCTGAGGGATTTGGGAGTGGTCCCTCATGCTGGAGTCCGTGTAGGTTCCGATCGCACATGCGCGAAGGGTTCCGCAAGTAGGCTTACGCCGGCAATGGGCTGTACATTAATGGCTCGGCGTAGGCGACTCGAGCGGCGAATTCCAGAGGGGCCTGGCGCACTAGGGACAGGGGTATGACAGTGCCCCCTCACAATACGCGCCCTCCGGGGGTGATTAGGGTGCATGCGATGGAAACGTTCATTAAGGGTAGGAGCAGATACATCTTTATGATCGATCCACGATCTCTCCTCTGGTCCGTAACCTTTCCATTGAATTAAACATTCTAAGCGGGAACGGCATATATGGGAGTCAAGTATGTTATCAACTTCGAATATGTCTTCATCATCCACTAGAACTGGGCCAGGGGGAATGGGTGCCAGATTGATGAAGGGATCTGGAATAGCTGGTTTAAGTAAAGATACATGGAAGACAGGGTGTATTCTATGTTTGTGGCAACTGCAATTTGACTGCAGATGCGGATATCACTTTGAGTATTTTGAATGGTCCTATAAATCGGGGACCAAATTTTTTGTGGGGCAACTCAATTTTAGGTACTTAGTGGATAACCATACTTCGTCAGTTTCTTTGTAACATGGAGCTGGTGTCCGTGATCTATCCGCGTAGGTCTTGAAACGATCACAGGTTTGAGAGAGAGTTTGTTTATTCAGTCTATAATTTCGTATTATGTTGGATACATGTTCTTGGACATCGGGCACGGAGGTGTTGATAGGAGAACCTGGTAACATCGTTGGATGCAACCCATAGTTCACGTAAAAAGGGGAGACTTTGATAGACTTATGGATATGATTATTGTAGGCAAACTCCGCCATAGGTAGATAATTGTACCAATCATCTTGTAGATATGTCACATAGCAGCGTAAATACTGTTCCAAAGTCTGATTCGTTCTCTCGGTTTGGCCGTTCGTTTGAGAATGAAAAGCGGTAGAGAGATTTATTTTCATATGTAATTGTTGACAGAAAGCATCCCAAAATTTAGAAGTAAATTGGGTACCTCTGTCTGATGTTATAGACTCTGGAAGACCATGTAATCTAAAAATTTCTTTTAGGAACAGGTTGGCTGTAATTTTAGCAGAAGGTAGTCCTTTGATGGGGATGAAGGAGCCATCTTGGTGAATCTATCAATTACCACTAGAATCGTATTATATATCTGAGAGAGGGGTAGATCCACTATAAAGTCGAGTGCAATATCTGCCCAAGGTTTGAAGGGTACGGGTAGTGGTTGGAGTAGTCCTTGGGGTTTTGTGTGCATATCTTTGGATCTTATGCAGGTTGTACAATGTTTTACGTAATTATAAATGTCTAGATTCATATTCAGTCACCAGAATGTTCTTTTAATCAATTCCGTTGTCTTTTGGATCCCTCCATGACCTGTAATAGGATTGTCTTGATAGAATAGCAATACTTGTTCTATCATGGAAGGTGGTACGTATACCTTGTCTTTGTGGACCAATAAGCCGTCTTTAAGCTCCATTTGTATTTGTTGTGGTATATTAGCTGTGGGAATTTGTTGTATTTCCTTCCATAAGGAAGGGGCTGTTGCTAGGAAATACCTTTCTGGGATTATCGATTGATTTTGTTCAACATCCTCTTCGAAATTACTTTGGCTACGAGATAAGGCATCTGCTTTACTGTTTCGAGTACCAGGCCTGTATGTGATGGATAGGTCAAAACGACAAAAGAATCAGGCCCATTGAGCTTGTCTTGGTTTAAGTCTACAAGCAGCTTTAATATATTCTAGGCTACGATGATCCGTATAAATCCGTATAGGATGGAGGGAGCCCTCTAGTAAGTGCCTCCACTCTTCAAGGGCTAATTTTATAGCTAATAACTCTTTATCAGCAACATCATAATTTCTCTTTGATGGAGAGAACGTCTTAGAGAAGAAAGCAATGGGGTGAAGTAGATTTTTATCTCCTTTTTTTAGATAGTACCGCACCTGCTGCGCTTTCTGAAGCATCTACTTCTACTATATATTGTTTCTCCGGATCAGGTAAGCATAGAATGGGAAAAGAAGAAAAATGACCTTTTAATGCCTCAAAGGCAGTTTGTGCCTCTGCACTCCACTGAAATTGTATGGTGGGTTTGGTTAATCTAGTCAAGGGTAGTACAATTTGGGAAAAATTTCTTATAAATTTTCGATAGAAGTAACTAAAGCCGATAAAACTTTTTAGGCCCTTTCTACATGGGATTGGCCATGTAAGTATTGCTTTTATTTTAGATTCATCCATTTGTATTGAATCAGGAGTTATGACAAAACCTAAAAACTCTAACTTCTGGACCTCAAAAAGACATTTCTCTAGTTTTGTGTAGAGTTGGTGTTGGCATAAACGTGATAATACTGTTCGTACGTGGTCTCTGTGGTTTACTATAGAAGGGGAGTAGATTTATATGTCATCTAACTAAACGACGAGGAAAACATCTAGTATGTCATAAAATATATCGTTCAGGAATCTTTGAAAAGTGGCAGGAGCATTGCATAACCCGTAGGGCATTACTGTATACTCATAATGACCGTAACGGGTTTTGAAAGCAGTTTTCCATTCGTCATCCTTACGGATACAACCTAAATTATAGGCCCCCCTCAGATCTAATTTAGAGAACACTTTGGCCCCTCTTAACCTATCCATAATCTCAGTTATGAGAGGGAGCGGGTATTTGTTCTTTATAGTGATTGAGTTTAGGGCCCGATAACCAATACAGGGTCTAAGACCACCATCTTTTTTCCGACAAAGATTGACGCACCTGCTGGGGAAGTAGAAGGGCGGATTTCTACTAGCCAAATTTTCATCTACGTATTCTTTAATATTTTTAGTTCTGGCTCGGATAGTGGGTAAATACATCCCGAGGGGATAGGGGCATTGGGAATGAGATCTATAGGACAGTCATGGATCCTATGAGGAGGTAGTCTGTCTGCCATTTGTTTCTGAAAGACCTCTTCATACTCAATATAGTGGTGAGGTAGTAGTACCTGGTCAGAAGTTACACAAGACATAAACCCAGTTGTTGATTGTTCAGAAAAACAATTGAATCTACAATACTCAGAACAAAGATTTATTTCACCAGATACCCAATCAATTTGAGTGTTATGTTTTTTAAGCCAGGGATGTCCTAGTATTAACGGAAAAGTTGGTGAAGTAATTAAATCAAAAGTAATGATTTCTTTATGTTCGGATTCGGATTCTACTTTGATGGCTTGGGTTTCTTTCACCACAAGTCCAGAACTAATGAGAGTATCATCAATTAATCTTAAAGTAACAGGAAACTCTTTATCTTGAGTAGGAATAGACAAAGCTTTTGCTAGTTCAGAGTCCATGAAGTACCCACAGGCTCCTGAATTGATCATAGCAGGGACTCTTCGTTCTGTATTATTCCACTGTAATATTAGAAATAGGTATAAATAGGATTTGATAGGTAGTTGGGAATATAAAGAGGTACATAAGAATTTGGTTGAATTCATCTTACCTCCCGTAGCACGGGGTTTTTCTTTACATTCTCTCAATTGATGACCAGGTTTACTGCAGTACATACATAAGCCTTGGGCTCGACGACGAGTTCTCTCAGCTTCAGTAAGTGGCCCTCTTGTGGTGCCCAACTGCATAGGTTCCTTGTTGGGTGGGTTAGCAACCGGAGGAGCTGGTAGAGCCAATCTTAGAGGCGGGGGAGGAAGAGCAGGACGATAAGCATTGATTTTTTCTAGCCTGCATTCTCTGATACGTCTATCAAGTTGTATACACCATGTAATGGTCTGCTCTAAGGATTTAGGGATCCCAATACGAGCCAACTCATCTTTTAATGTGTCTGAAAGCCCGTACCTGAACTGATCCAATAAGGCGGGTTCATTCCAATCAGAATCAATGGCTGCTTGACGAAATTCCGTGACATAATCTTCGACTTCTCGTCTCCCTTGACGTAAGGCTCTCAGGGTACTCGCAGCGGTAGACACTCTGAAAGGATCGCTATACATTTCTTCTAATTCTTGATAGAACGTGGCCCAAGACTGAAGTATTGGACTTTGCGTTAGTAATAAATGATGGGCCCACGCTTGAGGGTGGTCTGTGAGCAAGGAAATCACGGTCCTTATTTTAACGAAGTCATTCATATACACACGAGGTTGTAGGGAAAACAGTACATGGCATGAAGTCCTGAACCTTCTATATGTAGTTCTCTCGCCATTGAATTTTTCTGGTAAGGGTACCATAGGCTCCATGGCC
Organism: Leptobrachium leishanense; assembly: GCA_009667805.1. Classification (NCBI taxonomy): domain Eukaryota; kingdom Metazoa; phylum Chordata; class Amphibia; order Anura; family Megophryidae; genus Leptobrachium; species Leptobrachium leishanense. Next base: position 70,041 of record RXON01001448.1, read on the forward strand.
CCGGCTGCAACAACGGGTTCTATACCCAGCGGGGGTGCTTCAGCTCCAGGGGCTAGGCCTGTGGGGTTCATAGTTTCTAACCAAGCTTGATTTGCCCTGATCTCTTGTACATTTTGAGTGAGGGCGGCTAACTGTGCAGTGATATTTGAAAGGACGTCTGCTATTTCTATGGGTTCCATTGTGGTTCTAGTATACTGTTAGATAATAAAAGTATTGAACTTACTGTTCGTAGAACCCAATAGCAGATGCAGCACGACCTTGGTACACGGCAACCAGGAAGCAGGATTCAGGAGGCAAGCTGGTTCAGCGTTGTTAATCAAGGATTCGTAGTACAATTCAAGGGATAAGTGAGGATGCATAAGTCAGGAGGCAAGCCAGGTCAAAGCTAAGAGTACAGGATTCGCAGTATAGATTAAGGGGAGTAACGCAGGTGGGTAGTCAAGGGGTATTCCGGGTCTTTGGTAAGGTGCAAGTCTCAGAGGTATAGCTTTTGAGAAATCCTAACGATACCATATGCGACAGTGTTCTAGTAACTAGGGTTTTATAGTTTGGCACTCCTGGGTGCGTGTTTGTGACGTCAGACGCCAAGGAGGGGTTCTCGGGGGCAAGCGCACATGCGCAGTAGAACCCGCGGCTGGAGTCCGTGTAGGTTCCGATTGCGCATGCGCGAAGGGTTCCGCAAGTAGGCTTATGCCGGCAATGGGCTGTACATTAATTGCTCGGCGTAGGCGACTCGAGCGGCGAATTCCAGAGGGGCCTGGCGCACTAGGGACAGGGGTATGACAGGTTCTTAGGTTTTTACAATTATTACAGACGGTTCATAAAAAATTTCTCCTCCTTGGTGGCTCCATTAACTGCCATGACCAAGAAAGGTATACAAAATCAGAAATGGTCCCCAGGTGCAAGACAAGCTTTTCAAACACTGAAAACCGCGTTCACTTCTGCTCCGGTTCTGAGACATCCAGACCCTCGATTACCATTCCAGCTAGAGGTCGATGCTTCTGAGATAGGAATAGGAGCTATTCTATCTCAAAGAGAAGCACCCGATAAACCGTTACATCCCTGTGGGTTCTTTTCTTGTAAAATGTCTCCAGCTGAAATGAACTATGATATAGGGAATCGAGAGTTGTTGGCGGTTGTGTCCGTCTTATCCGAATGGAGACACATGCTTGAGGGGTCATCCATACCCGTCGGGATAATCACAGATCATATAAATCTTGCGTACATAGGAGATGCGAAAAGATTAAATGCCAGACAGGCCAGGTGGTCGTTGTTCCTGTCCACTTTCAATTTCCTCTTGACAAATAGACCTGGTTCAAAAAATATCAAGGCAGATGCCTTGTCCCGTCAATTCGACCCCTATGAGAAACATATACAGGATAACAATCCCATCGTCCCTAAGGAGTGTATTGTTTCGGCTACCACTGTCTCTTCTCCTCTGCTCGAGAGTCTTCAGGTAGCTCAGAAACTTGCTCCTGAGGGCAAACCTCCCGATAGGCTCTTTGTACCTGAGAACCAAAGAGAGAACTTGATGAGATTGCATCATGACACCAAACCGTCCGGTCATATGGGGATATCTAAAACAGTGTCCAGTTTTAAGAGGCAGTTTTGGTGGCCTGCCTTACGTCAGGACGTAAAACAGTTTGTTTCTGTTTGTGATGTATGTGCCAGAAACAAAAGTCAAAGGAATTTACCAGTGGGATTGTTGCAACCCTTACTCATTCCTGATAGACCCTGGTCTCACGTTTCCATGGACTTCATAGTCGAACTACCCGCATCCAAGGGTAACACGATGATCCTCACCATTGTTGACCGCTTTTCTAGAATGGCTCACTTCGTTCCTCTCCCCAAATTACCCTCTGCCTCGGATTTGGTGCCCGTCTTCATCAACAATGTTGCAATGTTGTGAAACTTCATGGTATACCTGTTGAAATTGTTTCAGATAGAGGTACACAATTTGTGTCCCAGTTTTTGAGGGGTTTTTGTAACAGTAGGGGGTGAAGTTGGCTTTTTCATCCGCTTACCACCCACAAACAAATGGGGCATCCGAAAGAGCCAATCAAGGGCTTGAACAATATCTCCGTTGCTTCATATCTCAGCAGCAAAACTCATGGTCCGATGATTTGCCATGGGCTGAATATGCTAGAAACAATTTGTGACACTGAAACTACCGGTCATTCTCCTTTCTTTACAATATATGGCTTCCATCTCACTTTCCCACCTCCAATTTGCCCGCTTTAGAGAAGCACTTATATACACTTCAGCAGACTTGGGTACAAATCAAAGAGATAACGGAACATAGTTAATCAAAAAGGTAAAGCTGACAAAAATAGACGTATGTCACCTGTTTATCAAGTAGGGGATCAGGTTTGGTTGTCAACCCGTCATATCAGGTTACAGGTACCCAAAATTAAATTTGGCACCACGCTTCATCGGCCCTTACAGGGTCCTGCGCTGTATCAACCCTGTATCATAGGAATTGGCTTTACCTCCAGCCCTTCGAATCCATAATGTGTTTCACGTGAGTCTATTGAAACCTTTGTTGTATAACCGCTTTACTAGAGTCGCTGTCCCTCCTCCACCTGTTGAAGTTGAAGGTGAGGAGGAGTATGATATCAATGCTGTGTTGGCTTCCAGGCTTTGTAAGGGATCTCTTCAGTATCTGATTGATTGGAAGGGTTATGGACCTGAGGATCGTTCCTGGTTGCCTGCTTGTGCTGTCCATGCTCCACGGTTGGTTCATGCGTTTCACAGGGCTCATCCTCAGGCACCGGGTGGTCGTTCGGTGACCTCCCGTAGAGAGGGGGGTACTGTTACGTACCGCGCTATGGTCACCCGGCGCCCGGCAGCATCGTCCTCGCTGCTCGCTGGCCGGGCGCCGAGTGAAGAGGGGAAGCCGGGCAGTCACGTGAGATGACGCGGAGCCAGGTGTGATGATGCGGACCTGCCGGGTTTAAAACCACGGGCAATGCATTCATACATTGCCCTATCGTGGTTTAACATCCCTTAGAGCTGCTCCTGTTTATATTTGATATTTCTTGGTATTCTGACCCCTGGTAACGGCTTGCGATACTCTCTGGCGTACTGACCCCTGGCAACGGTTTACGATATTCACTGGCATTTCTGGTTTGGCCATATGTTCTCACGCTTAGCTTCTTCAGTGTCAGTCTAGGGATATATATATATATAGACCGACCATTATAAGGATTGGAGGGAAAGGATAGGTGCTGCGTACAAGGATCATATTCTCCTCCTGGTGGGGATCGTAACAAAGAGGCGGAGTAATGGGGGGATGGAGGTGTATTAAGAGGTGGAGGGAGTAATGGGGGGATGGAAGTGTATTAAGAGGTGGAGAGGGTAATGGGGATGGAGGTGTATTAAGAGGTGGAGAGAGTAATGGGGGAGAGGGTGTATTAAGAGGTGGAGAGGGTGTATTAAGAGGTGGAGAGAGTCATGGGGATGGAGGTGTATTAAGAGGTGGAGAGAGTAATGGGGATGGATGTGTGTTAAGAGGTGGAGAGAGTAATGGGGGGAGAGGGTGTATTAAGAGGTGGAGAGAGTTATGGGGGAGAGGGTGTATTAAGAGGTGGAGAGAGTAATGGAGGTGATGGAGGTGTATTAAGCGGGGGAGAGGGTGTATTAAGAGGTGGAGAGAGTAATGGGGATGGAGGTGTATTAAGAGGTGGAGAGGGTAATGGGGTGGAGGTGTATTAAGAGGTGGAGAGAGTAATGGGGAAGAGGGTGTATTAAGAGGTGGAGAGAGTAATGGGGAGAGGGTGTATTAAGAGGTGGAGAGAGTAATGGGGATGGAGGTGTATTAAGAGGTGGAGAGAGTTATGGAGGGGGTGGAGGTGTATTAAGAGGTAGAGAGAGTAATGGGGGAGGAGGGTGTATTAAGAGGTGGAGAGAGTAATGGAGGTGTATTAAGAGGTGGAGAGAGTAATGGAGGTGTATTAAGAGGTGGAGAGAGTAATGGAGGTGTATTAAGAGGTGGAGAGAGTAATGGGGGATGGAGGTGTATTAAGAGGTGGAGAGAGTAATGGGGGGATGGAGGTGTATTAAGAGGTGGAGAGAGTAATGGGGAGAGGGTGTATTAAGAGGTGGAGAGAGTAATGGGGGAGAGGGTGTATTAAGAGGTAGAGAGAGTAATGGAGGTGTATTAAGAGGTGGAGAGAGTAATGGGGATGGAGGTGTATTAAGAGGTGGAGAGGGTAATGGGGAAGAGGGTGTATTAAGAGGTGGAGAGAGTAATGGGGATGGAGGTGTATTAAGAGGTGGAGAGAGTTATGGAGGGGGTGGAGGTGTATTAAGAGGTAGAGAGAGTAATGGGGGAGGAGGGTGTATTAAGAGGTGGAGAGAGTAATGGAGGTGTATTAAGAGGTGGAGAGAGTAATGGAGGTGTATTAAGAGGTGGAGAGAGTAATGGAGGTGTATTAAGAGGTGGAGAGAGTAATGGGGGGATGGAGGTGTATTAAGAGGTGGAGAGAGTAATGGCGAGAGGGTGTATTAAGAGGTGGAGAGAGTAATGGGGGGAGAGGGTGTGTTAAGAGGTGGAGAGAGTAATGGGAGATGGAGGTGTATTAAGAGGTGGGGAGAGTAATGGGGGAGAGGTGTATTAAGAGTGGGAGAGTATGGGGGAGAGGGTGTATTAAGAGGTGGAGAGAGTAATGGGGATGGAGGTGTATTAAGAGGTGGAGAGAGTTATGGAGGGGGTGGAGGTGTATTAAGAGGTGGAGAGAGTAATGGAGAGGATGGAGGGGAGAGGGTGTATTAAGAGGTGGAGAGAGTAATGGGGGAGAGGTGTATTAAGAGGTGGAGAGAGTAATGGGGGATAGAGGTGTATTAAGAGGTGGAGAGAGTAATGGCGAGAGGGTGTATTAAGAGGTGGAGAGAGTAATGGAGATGTATTAAGAGGTGGAGAGAGTAATGGGGGATGGAGGTGTATTAAGAGGTGGAGAGAGTAATGGAGGTGTATTAAGAGGTGGAGAGAGTAATGGAGGTGTATTAAGAGGTGGAGAGAGTAATGGGGGATGGAGGTGTATTAAGAGGTGGAGAGAGTAATGGCGAGAGGGTGTATTAAGAGGTGGAGAGAGTAATGGGGGGAGAGGGTGTGTTAAGAGGTGGAGAGAGTAATGGGAGATGGAGGTGTATTAAGAGGCGGAGAGAGTAATGGGGAGAGGGTGTATTAAGAAGTGGAGAGAGTAATGGAGCGGATGGAGGTGTATTAAGAGGTAGAGAGAGTAATGCGGGGGAGCAGGTGTATTGTGAGCAGAGGTTTGTATTTGGGGTCGGTGCAGCACGTTGCGTCGATTCTCTGAGCGTGACAAATCATGTCATTTATTGAATTAATGGATTCTCGTTGCATTGTATGGCAGCGCGGATCACAGGTTTTCTAGCAGTGGGGAGGAGCGAGTAGTAATACTACATCTCCACAAGGGAGTGTCACCCCACTGGGGGCTTTCATCTTGCCCCATTGTGCCCTGGATCCCCAGGAAATGTCATTTTTATCTTTATCAAAGAGCATTTCTTGGGCATTTCCATCATGAATCAGCTGAGAGCAGTTTAACACCTTATTGTCTCATTGAGGCCACGGTACAGCACTGCATTATAGTGCACACAGTGCCATGAGAGGGTTAACGCCATACATTTCTGTTCATGTGTATGTTTACTGTGTGTAGAGGGGGAGGTGTGAGTCAGCTTTATGTGTAGGATTAGGCGTGTGTGTGTGACATGGGAATACCGTGTTCATGTAGAGAAAGGGCTCTATTACATTCTTCATGCAAAAATGTACGGTAAACGTGTGAATTTCTGCGCAAAGCGTCAAACGTTAACGCGCGTAAATATCAACGCTGGTATTACAATCTGCACGCATTTTCATCTGTCAAAAAAATAACGCGCGTAAAACGGACGCGCAAAAACGCACGTGCAGTACCGTTGCGCGCAGAAATCAGTGTGCGGACTGTTTTTTTTCACGTGATTCAGCCAATCAGAATTAAGAACCACAATTGTCTCCGTTCAGTTTTTGCACCTGTCAAAATCAATCTGCGCATATATGCTGCAGCAATAATAAAAACATGCACAACTTCTCCATTTTATTGTTTGGGTATGTGTAGAATGTGTAACTATACTTTGCGGTATTTTTTTTCGTGCTGCTGTATTTGGTTTCGGCCAGAACGTTCAGATTTGCCGTTAACACCAGCTTTTAAAAGACGTTAAAATTATACGCACAAAGGCTGTGCGTTAATCCTGCGCATAGATTGTAATACCATCCGCGTACCAGCGCACAAACGCATTTGCGCTCACATTAAGTATAGGACGCGCGCAGTACAGTAAGCTCACGCAGCGTTCGCGCAAGTTCACCCGCGGTAGACGTATACGCGCGGTTGTTGCGCTGACATTGTAATACGATGTTCTGCGCAAAGGGTTTTACCCCTCGCGTTAATGCGTTTTTGCGCACAAGCGTTAACATTTGTGTGAAGAATGTAATGGGGCCCTAAGTGTGTGAAGTGTGAGTTTACAGAAAGTGAGTGTGTAATGTCTGCGCACACACACTGCACTCACAAACTGTAAAATCATACCTCACAAAGTTTGTGTTGTGTGACCAGTTGGTGATTAGTGAGGGTATGTGTA